>JAVCKT010025074.1:10121-23328 GCA_032273925.1 Rhynchotus rufescens | reverse complement strand
CTTGATTTCTCAGAAGCCAAGACTAAAAATTAGGTTTGCAGAAGTGAAAAGTAAGGTACTTTAAAAGAGGATATACCTTTTTACCTTTTTTTTTTTTTTTTCCATGGCTGAGGAACAGAAACTACAAAAACTGAACAGAAAATCTACATTATGAATCATTTTGTTTATAGAGCTGCTTTAAGGAATTACTCCTGAAGCCTAAATGGAGCTTGATGGGGCTTTTCTAAACCCTTGAAATCTAAAATGACCTGGAGGTATAAAGAACGTTTGACTTGGGATTTCTTTTATTTGTAACATTTTCTCCAGTGCTTCCAGCTCAGTCCACAGTAGTTTACATAAAATTAAGGAGCTTGCTCTGATAAGAAGTTACTACAATTCTATTCCTCGTCTTACCTACGTTTATTTACGGTCAAAAAAAAAAAAAAAAAAGAAATTAAAGTGAGGGAGCAGTAACAGATCTCTATTTATAATGAAGTTTGCTATCAGATGTATAGATGTTATTTTTGGAACTTTTCTCAAATTAGTTAAGAACTTTTTCTTTTATTTATTATGACAGGTTAGCCTGTCAGTTGATGTAAATTAGTATAAAGGCAAAAGAGCTGCTGATTTTCATCAGCTAAGGATAAAGCCATATTGGTTTTCAGAATAAAGCCCTGATTGTTATTTTCATTTCAGAAGAACTGAACTTTTATTTAAAGAGCAAATAGAAGCAATAATGTATAAGCAAAGAACCAAATGTATATTGAATTAAATCACAGGAAATTTACATTCAAGCATTAGGTAGCGAGATATGACTCAACTTTAGGCTGGTGTGCATCAAGTTTTGCCTTGCTATTATAGCACAGTAATGCAGAATTACTAAGGAAAAGAAGTACAAATAGATAAAATAATTACCACTGAGCTACCCGAAAGGGCTATTAACATACTCAATTCTAAAATATATCGCAGAACTATATAAATAAATACTTTTTTTTAAAAAAGCTATTTACCTGGATATAGTGAGGCCAACTGGAACATTATAGCATGCAAATGAGGGGATGTATATTTTTTAAAGCATATATTAGCTAATTGATAAATGGAAGGAGTAGCTCTTTCAGGGGCATCTAAGCTTTCCAACGTCCAAAAAATGCTCTTCCTCCTGACCTGCAGCTCATTCCTGAGTGATTCAATATTATGAACTTCTTAAGACAAAATTATTACCAAGCTATGGCATGGGGTTCTTAGAGCAGTCAACAGTGCTCTTTTTAATACCACTCCCATTTGCATTTTAAATAACTAAATGCTCTTCAGGCATTTAATAGAAAAACATTTTTTTAAATGAATACCAAGAGACATTTGTAAATAGCAGCACAAATTGCTCCTGGGCTATAAACCTGAGTGCCAAGTTTCACTCTGGTATGAATATAGACAAGTGTTAAAAGTCTGAAAAATGGATTCCTTAATGGATATACTGGCAGACCTTTAAGTGTAACAGAGCTAGCATATGCCACTTTAATAAAGATATCGTATCTGATCTCCATGATTACACACAGCTTTTCTCTTCTAAAAACAAAGAGCAGAACTCGAAGTATTTTCCCTGCATATCATATTTAAAAATGTAAAAGGGAATGTCATCCAACAATTCGTAAACATTGAAATTATTTCTCTGAAAATAACAAAAAGTAATCCCTGCAGATATGGTGAATATACAGCTTCCTTATTGAACAAACAAAAACAGATTATGCATTGCCCTCCGAAACCGAAGACATCTGCTCTGTCTGAGGCAAGAAGAGGCATCTGGGGGCTTGAATCTTACCGCAGTCTTTGTGACTCTCTGTATCGTAAGTGCCTCAGTAACCTGGTGTTTAACCAGATTATTTACAGTCAGCCCCTTGTAGGATCCCATGTAGCGCTGCTGGTGTGAGGGAGGGAAGGAGGCTTCTCAAATTGAATACAAATGTGATATTTATTGTTACATTTATTAGGCCATAACCACACATCAAATGTGCTAAATTCACAGAGATAAAATAATACAATCACATCAAGACTGAAAATTTAATATTAGAAGGAGATGCAGAGGATCCCTTCCACCTTAGCCTGCTTTGTAGCTCATCTTAACAAATACTCTGGCCTGGACTCCCCTGGACATTTCCTGCATGCTCTTTTTGCTGCATGCAAGTACTGTTTGCTTCTAGACGTTCCACTATGTGTAGATAAATCTGTTTTTACATGTAATTGTCAAGCAGTTACAGGACTTTGCTTGCTTTTTTCCAGAAAAAAATAAAAAAAACCCCACAAGTTTTCCGTGAGTATGAGTTTCCTGAGGGGGTAGCAGCAGGTGTCTGCATTACTATGAATACAGCAGAGCAGTGTGGTCACAGGGAGGGTGTTTTTGGCGGGTGAAGCAGTGCAGGTTCACATGCCTGGTGCCCGGGGGGCTGCAGATCCCCTCATGCATGGCAGCTCCTCGCAGCACAAGGAAAAGGGGTCACAGAGTCACTGGATCTGCAGGTTCCCTTTAGCAGAAAGCAGGACAGTGTGCTGGGAAGGTGGAAGTCACCTGCTTTGGCTTCACCAAAAATAAGAGCAAACACCAGCCAAAGAAACTGTCTTCAGTTTGTCCCTTGCTTTCTTCGACTGAAAAAAAAAGGATCCACTTCAGTGTATATGTTTTCTAACATACTTTAACTACGTCTTCCATATACCATGATTGTGTTTCTGTCACAGTGTGGAACGACAGGGACAGCGACCTGCTGGAACAAAACTAATGAAGGCAAATTCACCCCTGGTGCCACTCGTCGATATCAGTGGATGAAACAGGCCCATGTGGCTTGCAAATATATCAGGCATATTCCACACTCCATTAAAAAATAACAAGTAAAATAAAGGTTGATAGAAGAAAAAAGGTTTAGCTTGTTTTGAGTGCCTTTCTTCCCTTCTCTGCAGAAGATGTTAGAGACACGAAGTTGTTAAGAAAAATAGTTGTTAATATATCGTAGTGAATTTCAGATGCTCAGGGGAAGGTCTGGCTTTTCCTTCCTTTAAACTCATGTAAATTTGAACTGCCTCCTTTGCAGCAGTGGAATTACACCAGCTTTACACTCATGCAACAGCCAGCAGAACTGAGCACTTGCTGCACAGGGCTGAAGTATGTCCTGAGTGGAAAAGCAGTGCTGCTGCTCTTTCCCACAGCATACCTTGAACTGTTTTAGAGCAACTTATTTTTATTATTTTTTTAGAGGGAGATAGTAGCTGAGTTTCGAGCTTTATGAGTAAATTAAAAACTTACATGGGGCAAAGAGAAAGGTAAGCAGGAACAGCACAAAACTGCTTGATTCTTAGACATGAGAGACTGTGGCTGCTCTTCCTGACAGCTGAGATTGAAGAATATGCAAAATGATTTTCATGTAGATTTTACAGATTTCTTTCCCAATTATCGTTCTTTATAAAGCATACTTTCAGGATACTTAGAAGTGGTATCCTTTATTGCAACTCTTATTATAGTAAAATCGATGGAAGCCTGAGCGGTGGGTGTATTGTTGTGACACTTAAGCTATTTGTAAATATTGCTCTCAGCTTTCTTAGCATATCTTAACAAGGCAACATTTCAGCAGAGTATAATTTCTCACGCATGATACATGCTGCATGCTTCCAAGGCAATAGCGCTGCAAAACAGAGTCCTCAGAAGGAAGCTGTGAGCGCGTCTTCCTTGCAGGTGAAAGATTTTCAGGCTCTGGATAGGGAGGGTTTGGGGAATCACCCATAAAATTAAGTGGTGGCTGAAAAGCCAGTTTTACTCTGCTCTCAGTGCCCGATACGATGCAGTCAGGGCCTTGGTTGGAGACACTGCTCTTCTTTGTGCTGCTTAGTCTTGCTTCTTCTTGCGTTTGATACTCAGGCAACCCCTTGTGATTGCAGGCTTGGAGCCACAGCATCGAGGCTTTCATTCCCTTTTCCTTCCAGCCCTGAAGGGAATGCGTTGCTTTACAGCAGCGTTACATTCAGGAAGGGCTTTGTTTAGACTCTTAAATTTTGTTAAGAGACCATGTAAGAGGAGCTGGAAAAATGTAAGGAAAAACTACCTACAGGTCTGAATCAACCAGCATATAAAAATGAGTGGAACCCCCCAAACACACACATGTGTCCTGAAAAATAAAGGGTTCCAGCTGTCAGTGCCAGTGCCAGGTAGGCAAGAGCCAAACATCTTTACATCGCTTCATCTCTCTTTTCCTGTGAACTTCCAATTTAGAGTTCATGATAGACTTGCCCATTTTATGGTCAAGAACGTGACTGCGGAGTGCTCGGGCCTTCCCTTAGAGCAAACAGGGAGCTGGACTCATGGGCAGAGCCTCGAGCGCTGTGGGAAGCAGCCCCGATGCGGTGTGCACCGTGTGGAGCCTCGAGGCCCTCGCAGGCCGCGGGTGGAAACCAGGCCGGTTTCGTGTCGCGGCTCCTCGCTGTTGGGGGGTCACAGCGCACGCGAGGGCTGGCGGCGGCGGCGGGCCCGTGGGCAGTGCCCGTCGTGACTGCCGCCCCCGGGGCCTGGCTGCTCTGGGCATGTTCCCAAAGAAG
The DNA here is from genome assembly GCA_032273925.1 of Rhynchotus rufescens. Lineage (NCBI taxonomy): Eukaryota > Metazoa > Chordata > Aves > Tinamiformes > Tinamidae > Rhynchotus > Rhynchotus rufescens. Next base: position 18,777 of record JAVCKT010025074.1, on the reverse strand, counting down.
ATCCAGCTTGGATGTGCCTTCATTGCCAAATAATCATAGCAAGAACTAAACATCTAAAATAACCTAAAAGGCGAACAAACAAATCCACCCAACCAATCAACCACCCAAGAAACACCCTCACAACTATTTAAAGTATATTCAAAGCTATTCTTTAGTTTTTATTTTCTAGTCTTTAATTTAGATGTCCTTCAACAAAATTTCTGCTATTAACATACTGTGAATTTTTGAGGGAGGTGAATTTCAAGTAAAATGTCCTACTAGATTTTGCCAAAAGGTTGATCACAATATTTGGCCCACTATTAATAGACTTTGTACCCTTGTCTAATCCTTTTGTTAATCTATACCATAACTATTATAGATTATGCACTTTCATCTTTTTTTAAACACTTTGGGTCAGAGAGTAATTTCAAAAATGCAATTGACTCTGCAATTTCCTAATAATGTGGCTGTAGAAATGCTTAGATTTGTAGTTGTCAGGAGAAAGAAAAAAGAGAAGCATCAGAAATCAGCATAGAAATCTGAGCAGGCGAGAAGAGTTTTGCTCTGCACATGAGCTAAATGTTCATTGTTAAATGAAGGCCAGGCCTTCCTCTCCCTGAAGTCAATTAAGTTGTAATCTTTCATAGTTGTTGCATTTTACAGAAGAGTTTGCATTCCTTCCTCCTTTAAAAAAACAGATCTTGAATCCTCATAATTCTATGGACACAGTGCACAAGGTAGCACAAGGTAGCACAATCCCTTTCCCATCCCAGAATTTCCACTTGGACAGGGCTCTTGCTTTTGACAGGTGCCTCAAAGCACGGAGCAAAGACACAATATCTCTCTCATGCCCAGCCCGCTGCAGCGTGGACCTCAACAGGGTGGCAGTCTGGAGCAGAGCGGCTGGAGAAGCGACTCCGCACGGGCCCCTCTTTATGTTCACCTCGGAGCACTCGGCCCAGCCTGTCCTCATAGGCTGCTACAAATCAGCATCAGGAAACGCACTATAAATAAGCCAAGTATTTATTTTTACCCTATCAGCTGAATCCAGTAAATTAGTTACAGTGTGTGAAAACTCCCACTAGGATATGACTTTTTTTTATAGCTTACTAAATCCAGACACGTTTCTCACGCTGATGGTTTAGCAGAACTTCAATGTACCTCTGAATTTTATAGATCTAAACTAAAGGGACAGCAGGGTTCCTCTTTTAGAATTTTAGCACCATTAAATATCAACTAAAATTACCTCGCTGTAAGGAGGATGAAAGCACAGTGAACTACTCTTAAATATTGCTATACAATCAAAAAGTAAATCAAAACACTTAAAATGTGGAAGTGCTTCCAATTAAAATAATGATGTTTACATTAGCAGTATAATCACACAGTCTCTTGAATGAAATAAAGAAACCTGAAGAGAGATCAGATATAGCAGCAACACGCTAAAAGACAGGTCTCAGGTCACATAGATTTGTATACGACAAGTTAATATGTTTTCCATGGCTGAATATTTGTGATTGTGGATGAAAAAGCGGTAAACTACATCTGAAAAGCACTGAAGGATTATTTTATAAATTTTATTTGTATTTATGAATTTTGCTTGTATCTTAAATTGCATGAAAGGCACATTGTTACTGTGGGAAACATTTTTATAAAGTGCAAGCATAAACTTTGTGCTGTCTTAATTTTCGCCTTAAATTTACAGACACACTACATGGCAACAGTATTAAAAGTGAAAAGGAGGGATACATTTTCCTATTCAATAAAAAGCTATGGAAGTTGCATGGGGTAGAGTCTCTAGGAAATCCACTCTTTCTTTGAAAAAATGTCATTGGTGAGATAGGAGATTGGCAACACAATGAGCAAAATATAGTGAGGGCTGATACGGACTGTCAGCTAGAATTTGGGTTAAGACACTGACTTTTGTCTGCATGGTGTCTACCTTCCAAAGAGGATGGGAGAGGCAAAGCTGCAAGTTTCCTCTCGGGCTAGCGCGGTCTCTATGAGTGAATAATGTATAAGAAGATGTTCCCTTGATAATGTTACAATTATTCATTGTACAGCCATAAACTCAAATATGCACATTAACAGCTAGGTATTATTTTTCTTCCCTGAAATTAAGTGAGTGGCATCAGTGGTCATAAATGAGAGCATTCATCAAAGGCGTAGGCCATGGCAGAGGATTAAGTGAATGCTGATGAAGTGTCCAGATTCCCATAACTTGGAATGGGCTGCATTCAGCATTCCTTTATTATCCATCTGCCACATAACAAAAAGTCTCATATATTTAATGCAGGTTTGCCCTCGGCCACGTAATAGGATTAGGAATAATTTCTACAAATTTACAAAAACAAATCACATGGGAAGGCTTAGAATTTGCTAATAATTTCTCCATAGCTGGGAGATCAAAGGGATGTAAGAGTCCAGAGCCAGGCGGTAGTTTGACCCTGGCCAAGCTTTTTTAATGAAAGGGTTAATCTTCTCAGAGGTGACCATAGAGGAGCAAATAGTGTGACCAAACGCAGATTCAGGCCTCCAAAAATAGGAAGAAAATCGTCTGGGGTGTATGACAGCAAGAAAACATTTACAGAATCACAGTACATTTTCTGTCTGAAAAAAAAAAAATAAAAGAGCAAACTCCAATGAATTGTTGCAAACTCCAGTGAATTGTTTATTAAGCAAAGTGTGACTGGTCGGAGGAGGCAGCAGAGTGGTGCTGAGTGGAACAAGCTTGCTCAGAGCACCAGAAATATTATTTCCGGAGAACCAGAGAACAGGTTGCATGCCTTCGGTCAAAAAACATGTCTTCAGTCTGAGAAACACTGTCTGTTGTCTTCAGGTAAAACCTGTCTTCTCCAAACATGTGTCACAGCTTTGCTTGTTTGCTTGCTTTTGTCTCGGGCTGTTCTCTGTAAGAGGGCCGGCTCTGTGGACACCGCCAGCTTTGCAGGTGAGTTCCTGGGAGGGCTGAAACAAGTTGCCCAGTGCAGCTTTTTCACAAATGTCTTTGGGCTGCGGCAACTCACGGTTACAGGTTTTGTCTTCTTTAATACACTGAAGGCAATTCCAGCTCTCAAATCAAATCAAGCAGCCCTACCAGAAAAGACAGCCAAAAAAAAACAAGGCTGGAAAGGAAATGAAGGTAACGTGTTTGTGTGTGTGTGCGTGTTCATTCTTTTGTTATTTTCTCCCTTACCCCACTATGTCTGTCCCGAATTTTTGTTTTTTTTCTGTATTTCTCTTCCCAGTTAGCAAAGTGCAGAGGCAGCTCAAAGTAGCTTGTTAACACAAGCTAGCCATGGGAGACAGTTATTTGCCTTTTGCTTCATTAAGGGTTTTAATGACATTTGGAAAGCAGAGCACACTAGAATGCAGGCTTTTTATTTTCTTTTTTTAATAGAAAACCATGTGATCATTTTGATTCTTGGTTCCTGACCTGTTTAACAAGTTTGAAGTAATGCTTTGTTTGTGTCGTCTTCTTTACTTCCTTGGATCACATCAAACAGTGGATGAAACATTCTGCTTGCAAGTAGTCAATCTGGTAGAGCTCTACAAAAGCCTCTGCAGACATCAGAGCCTAAGGTGAGATACTATGTCTCCTGTTTACCTTCTCGGGACACAATTTTAGGTCAAGTGCTAACTTCAGGTTTAAGAGTATGGTAACTTGGTATTGCTGCCAATCCGGACTGCACACAAATGCACTGTAGAGATGAGAAGCCCTAAATTCTCTCCTCTCATGGTTCCTATATTCACTCTTTATTTTCTGTAGATGATGCTTCATTCCACCTCTTACCCCTTTTCAGAAATTCCATTGAGAGTGTGAAATCCAAAGCAATCTTTTCTTTTAAACACGGAAATGTGACTCCACCTTACAATATGAAATTGCTTTTGAGCCTTCCTCGATGTGTTGAGGAGCAAGTATCTTGTCAATAACTCTGATGCAGGACCTGTGGTTAATATTTTGTGGGCAACAGTCTCAAGCTGAGATGGTGGTAACAAAAAAATAGCAACCATTATCATCCATCAATGGAGAGAAACAGAGAGAAACAGAGAGAAATCTTGTGTCAACAATTCCTGAAAGTTCATCCACAACACAGAGCTGTGGACTCCCATGTGGATCAGAGAGGCAAAAGTTTTAACTAACAAAAACCCCCTCTAAGCCTTAGGCGGGTATTTAGACCGTCTTTAGATTAAATCTCTAGTAGTTAAACAAATTTTAGGCATATGGCCTAGCAGGCTGTTAGCAGGCTCTAATCATTCTTTATAGTCACTGAAAAGTGATAGGTTCCTATTCTGACCTGCCTTGGAGAGGTCTACATTGGGCACTGTTAACTGTTTCCTGGCTCTCTCCTTTGCTGGCCAAGGTGGGATTTTGCTGGGACTTTTACATCAATGGAAATAGAACTACAAGACCAATTAGCGTCTGATACACATCTTTTGGTCTCAGATCAATTTTATGACCATTTTAAGACAGAACTGCATTTTAAGTATCATTGGTATCTGGTAAACTGAGTATTTGAAATATAGATGCAAAAATATGATATGTAGCTCAAATGACAGCATTGAGATTCGGCCACACTAACACCCTTCATTCCTAGACCCTGGGAGTGGCCGGATTTCTTGGTTCCAGCCTTTTCCCAGCTGCCTCTGGAAGCCAGTTTTGCCTTTCACAGTCTTAAGTAGCTGCTCATTTAATGGTGACTAGAGCTGACCTCCTTTATGTGTCACACTGCCACTCAGTGGGATAAAGGACTAGAGACCTTTTTAGGAAGCGGGTCTGCGTGTTTACAAGCAGCTCCTTGACCTTAACCAAATGAGTTTGCAGGCATCCCATGGCAGCCTGGTAGGTGCCTCCTGCTCCTCCTGCCCTCCAAGGTGAGGCCACATCTCTGGCCCACACCTAGGGCACAACAGAGCAGAGACACCATGGGGCTGCTGCCACCATCACGACTGCATTTACCCCTACGCTGCCATGCAGGGCAGATGAGCACAAGGGAGAAAACGCCATCTGATCTGGGAGTTCAGACAAAGTAGTGTGAATGAGTGAGATAAAGTGTTCCTAATCTTATTTGTTCTCAGTGCTCTCCTAAAATCCTGGGCAAATTTTAAGCAGCTTTCTTCTGCAATGAGGAGAAATGGCTTTGTTAGCTTCCTTGCACGAGTTCATGCACAAGCTAGCAACACTTTATTTTTTTTTTCTTTTTTTTTTTTTTTTTTCTTTTTTAACCTTTTTTGAAGTGATAAATGGCTTTATCAGCCATTCCTGTTGGCTGCTTACAGAAATAGGGGAGTTTCTCCACTGCATGGGAAGTAACATTTGGTCATTAGAGAATTCTGTACTGCCACTGTGTGCTAGAAATGAAAAAGTTAGACCTAAAGACATCCTCTTCAGCACAATGTGGTTGCACAGGTAGATGGAACTGGGGACTGGGTACCCAGAAATGCATTTTAGCATCAGCAGCTTAAGATCACAACAGGCCTGGCCTCTTATACTTCGATATGTCTTTCCTCATGCATTTCCCTGCAAAGGCTATTGAGATATTTACCTTTAGAATAAGCATCACTGTCTGCTGCCTTATGACATTTTTAGTTCACTCATGGACATCATGGAGGCACAGGAAATAAACAGTGGTAAAGGAAAACAATTGGAAAAAAGTCTTAAGAAACATCTTTGAAGAAAAGGGATGTGAACATCAGCCAAGCGTGTATATGTATAGCTGATAAATAGACATGGTTTTGCAGCACGTCCTTTGCATAATGCTGAGAAAAAAGAGAGCAGGATTTACTCCCTTTATTTCACTGCCATTTTCTCACAAGGACAGTCCCAGAGCCCCAGTACTGCATGCAGCAGCAGTAGGTTTACAACACACAAGGACTAGATGTCATAGAGAACAGTTAATGGGAGGAACAAGCCTTTCATCTGTAGATTACTGATTCAAATCCAGGCTCTAGTGCCTTAGAAGTGATTAAGATCTGGCAGTTGGCTCCGCCTATGGGCCACAGGACAACAATTTACATAATAAAAACCAATACCAGAGCTTACCAAGTGGGCATGAGGGCTGCCTTCTGCCTTGCAGCAGAGCTTTGAGTATCTCCCGAGAAGCACTGGCATGCAGAGGGAAGGAAATTTGGGTAGATTCACTGCACATTTTTTTTTCTCTGAAAAATTGTTGAGCAGGGAAATGAAACAGTGCAGGGAATGGTGCTTATTTGGCGACTGTAGGATGTCTTTTGTAGTAGCTTCAGTCAGAGCTGGGGCAACGGGCATGCCCCAGCTCATAACATTTTAGGCAGACATGGCAAGGTGGAGCCAATCTCTGGAAAAAGTTCTGCTTTACAAGCATGGGAAAGAAGTCATGATGGCCTTTTTTTTTCATTCACGTAATGACTACAGATAGCTTTCCTATCAGTGTGCACTGCCAAACTTCCTTTGCCTCATGCGCTGAGTATGCAGCAATTGCCAAGGACCCCAGATAAAGAGTTCTGGTTCTCTAAGCAAAAGAAGTCCTGCTATTAGTTTTGGTGTCACAAGTTTAATCATTTTATCAGCTAATGGAGCAACTGCCATATATGCACATATAATGTTCTCATTGCTAATGAGGCTTTTAGAATGATTATAAACTCAATCAACACTTCCTTGGGATACGTGTGCCCACTGCTCCCAGTTAGTGGAATAGGCTGAGCAGCAGAACAAGCAGGATTTCCATGCTGCAGCTTGGGTTATCCCCATGTGGCATCACAGCAGCCACACCACATCCAACTGCTGATAATTATGAGTTAATGTTGGAAGCCTTTAAGAGGCTGATTAAGCTTATGCTGAGTTCTAAAGTTGTCAAAATAATTTAGGAGCAGAAGCAGATCATTCAGCTCCCTCTTCCTTCCAGTAGTTTGTGACTGGTACGCGCAAGCCTATGGGATCAATACCTTACTTTACGTCAGAAAAGATCTGACATTACTCAAGGGAGAACATTGCAGCAGAGATGAGCATCCTGACTGTCCTCTTATGTCAAACCCACAGCAGTTTAATGCCCCACTGACTCGTGGAGCTCACCCAGTTCCACTCCAGTATGCGTAAAATAATGATCCGCAACCACTCAACTAATTTGAGTTAGGAGAATAGTTCAAGAAAAATAATGCAATGAAAAAAAATGCAATCTGGTGACAATGCTGGATGCTTCATTTTTTCATCTCAGCAAGGCTTTAAATACAGTTGGCCCTCTACTTTGGTAGCTAGTTACTCAGGCTGGCTCACAGTAGGCAGCTGCACTGCAGATTTTGTGCAGATTCTGCAACCTCAGATATTTCATCCATTCTATCAAAATCACATTTTAAATAATAAACATATCCCTATAAAGTCACCTGACCCTCTTAGAAAATTATAGCCTTTCTTATGTACAATGGGAGGTATATTAATCCTTATATGGAGACACTTTGTGATCTGCAAGAAAGTTAGATGCATCATCAGAACCAGCAAAGTAGCAATTACACTGAATATCCTTTTGTGGAAGCACTGACATGTCCTCTAAAAAATACAGGATTGTTTCAGTAGAGGAGGAGAATCCGGGGACAGACAGGATCATCTTTTTTGGTATAGCTCAGAGGCTGATCACTTGAGTCGAGCGACCAATCTGGGACCTGTGAACCTCTGGACAGACGTTTTCTTGCTATTATTAGTGGCTGCTTTAACCTCCTCACCTATTAATCCACCATGTATTTCCGCTTGATTTATGGAACTTCATAAGCAACACTTGGTTACTATTCCCTTGCCCAAATCCTTTGGAACACATGGGAAATGGCTTATGAGAAACAGAAATAAAAGTGGAGGAGGGGAAAGCTTGTTTAACACAAATATTGCAATATAATTGAAATTATATTAAAAAAATTAAATGACTTTTTGTGAACCTCTTTAAAAGGGTCAGAGATGTGTTTGAGCTGTACAAGATTAACCTTTACTCATTTGGGAAAATGCAGACTTCAACAGCAATCCTCTGCAGTGGTTGCACTTGCTAAAAGTTTAAAACAGTAATTTTTTCCCAAGAAAGGTCATCTTGAGCTAAAATGTCAAATAAATTATTTAGATTACTGAATTAGAAAAGTGAAGATCTGACAGGCTGAATTTTTTATGCACATTAGCCACAGTCAGGGTCTCTATATGCTCTTTTTATTAAGTGCACCCCCTCTTCCCTTATTAAAAATCTCTCCATTTAGCCCAATATATTCTCCTTAAGATGTATCTAAGCATCTAAATAGCTGGTCCAATTTGATTCTTACTTGTACAGAATAGAAAGCGCTTTATTCTACTGATGTTAGGCATTTTTCCAGTATAAAGCTGAAAAGAAAGAAGAGAATCTGTCCACCAGTTTTAAGGGAGATTAAGTGACTAAAAAACTGCTTTTAAAGTCTCCATGTAGCTATTAAATTCTAGATTCTAGCAGAAGAAATATTTTAATGAGAAAGAATTATTTGAAGGATGGTGAATTAAAAGGATTAAAATGGAAAGGGAGTAACTTTTAACTAAGTGCTTTCAAGGTTATGTACTAGTGTTTTTATAGTTGTAAGAGATTACCAGAAAACTTAGAATGTCATCTTTATACATAGGCAGCTGTAATGATTAGGGTGATATTAGGGTGATATTAGAGTGACATTTTCTTTTCTTCCTCATGTTGGTAAATACTAATTA
>JAVCKT010025072.1:0-13093 GCA_032273925.1 Rhynchotus rufescens | reverse complement strand
GGAAGGTTGGACTAGATGATCTCTAGAGGTCCCTTCCAACCTTGAATATTCTGTGATTCTGTGATTCTGTGAAGTGTCCCCTCCAAAGGTGCTCAGCATGTGTTGGTGCTCAGCACACATCCTATCCCAGGACTTGCCCAGGGCATCATCTCATCCCCATTTCCCCCCAAACAGGCCCTGCCTCCATGCCAGCTCTTTCCCTAGGGTCATCCTTGCATCGGAAGACCTCAAGGTTTCCCCAAAATGCATGCCAAGGCCTGCCACCAATACCATACGTGGACCTCACTGTTGGGTGTCCCACAGACACCATGGCGGGGTGGAGAGCACCGTGCACACACCACCTCTGAGCAGGTAGAAAACCCATCTGAGCATTTGCTCACCCGTGTCGCTTTACTTAAGCGCTTATGTTCTATTTTGAGGCTGTGGCCGCCTGGTGCTAAGCAGCCGGTGACCCGGCAGAGGTGCGAGCTTCAAAACAAGAGTCCGTCGCGTAACGCCCCGCTGGGTCGCAGAGGGACGACGCGTGGCCTCGCACCCCTTCCCGCGGGCTCCATCACCTCTTTGCTGGCATCATCCTGGTAGGAACTGAGGCTGCTTTTTTTAATTTTTATTATTTTCCTTCACTTTTTCCCCACTTTTTGGCTCTTGTGATCTAATTAAGCGGGAGGATCAGCACTTGCTGCTGGGTGCTGAGGGTAGCGCGGATGTGTCAGAGCGCACCAATGATCTGGCCTCTTTTTGGAGGCCACTGCAGGCACAGAGGGAGTTAAAACACCCTGTAAGAAACATGCTGCTGCTGTTCTTCATCTGCCCCTCTCTCCTCTTCATCCTCGAAGTCTCCTTGTGCTCAGCCTTGCAGCAGGTTGAGATATTTTAGAAGGACAGGACAGGAAATCCAGGTCCAACCCAGGATGGCGAGGGGCGTCTGCGAGGGGCATGTCAAAAAGGGTGAAAAGGTTTTTTCTGCTGTTGCTGCTTTCCAGGCTCTCACGTTCCCTCCCACCAGTGAAAAGCTCCTTTGCAAAGAAGCTTATTGACATAAGAGCATTAGAGGTGCATTTGCTGGACCTGAGCTGCGCGGGCGGCCAAGGGGCCAAGGCAGCATCTCCTGGATGAACAGGGCATGGGAATATGTGTGAAAAATCATCCAAGGGGGAGCCCAGGCATTCAGACTTGTTGCCCTCACCGGCACATCCAACTTTTACCCTGAAGCTCAGGGTGGTGGCGACGCCGGGGCAGTTTCATCCCACAACAGGAGATATTTCCATCATGGCACAGGAGGACCTGCTCACACCTCTCTCCTCTTTTCCTCCCCTCGCAGCCGCTGTGCCATCGCCGACGGGCTCCCGCGTTGATGGAGGGGCCGTCAAGCGCCTGCCAGCAGGACCCGTGCGCCGCCGCTCTGCCCCGGCGCCCGTGAGGCGGCGCGCGGCCTCCCCGCCGCCTCGCCGCCGCCCAGCCGGCGCCGTCCACCATTCGAGGCTCCCGCGCATGGCTCGCGCCCGCCGGCGACCCGCACCGCCCGCCGCGGCCCCCTAGGCTCCGGCCTCGCCTCGCTACTGCTCCCAAATACTCCACATATCCCGATGGGGTAACGTGACGCAGCGGGGACCCCGCAGCATCTCCCCATGCAGAGGCCTTCGTAAGCGAGGCGGCGGCACCGGCGCCACGGCGGCCGCCCCCTCCCCGGCACGCGCCGAGGCGGCCGACGCTACAGCCAAGGGATCGTTGGATTTTGGTTTTTTCCTTTTTTTTTTTTTATTTTAATTTTTATTATTATTATTGTTGCCGTTATTATTATTGTTATTGTCTGGCTTTTTAACACAGGGTCTGCCGGGGCGGGGTGGGAGTCGCGGCACGGCAAGGAAGCCACCGCGTTCCCGAGAGCTGGGAATATTTGCACAACGTCTGTATATTGAGTTCAATTTCATTTTTTAAGCGCTGAACTTTTTCCTTTTTTATTATTTTTTCCTTCTTTTTTTCTTTTTTTTTCTTCTATTTTTTTTTTTACCCGGGCACACTTTTTTCCCCCCTTTTTTTTTCTTTTGACTTGCCCCACCATCATCATTGTTCTGCATCCGTCTCCCCCACCTCGGCTCCCCATCATGGCCCGGATGAACCGTCCTGCACCAGTGGAGGTCTGCTACAAAAACATGCGCTTCCTCATCACCCACAACCCCACCAACGCCACGCTCAGCACCTTCTTGGAGGTAAGAAGTGGGGAGATTGGGCTTGCAAAAAGAAGCCATCGTATCCATAAAATCCCATTGGAATGGATTTGGCAGGGGGAATATATTTACGGGGTGAAAATAACCCGCTCTTCTCCTCCTCCTCCTTGTTCAGGATCTGAAGAAGTATGGGGCCACCACGGTCGTGCGGGTGTGCGAGGTGACCTACGACAAGACACCCTTGGAGAAGGATGGCATCACTGTCATGGTAGGTAGATGACGGGATGGACGCCCTTAGGTACTGCTGGGAGGAGGAGAGCAAAGACGGCACTGAGAACTGCTTGAGACTCAACTTGTTGCATGTCAGTGCATCTGTGTAGAGTTCAGCACAGGTGTCGTCTTTTTTCTGTGGTCCAGGACCAAAAGAAAAAGAAATATTCAGTGCTGGGGAGCTTGGAGGCGGTTGTTCTCTCTCTCCACCACAACCTCCATTCCCCAAAATGGACTTTTTTCCAGCTGAATTGGCTCAGACAAGCGCAGGAAGGAAAAGCTGTCCTGGCTGGCAGGTGGGAGTCACCTCCAGAGTGTCAAATTTATGTAAAAATAGCTGTCAAGCTGCTGTGTCCTTCCCTAGCTGTGGGCTTCCTGCTGCTGTTGAGCTCAGCAGCCGAGAAGAGCTATTTTGAGAGTGGTGGCTGCTTCGATTACAGCTCCAGGGCCTGAAATCCAAGACGGCCATGGGAAGGTTTTGTCCACTGCTACTGTGCAGAGAAATCCAGGGCATGGATCAATTTGTGCAGTAGAGATCACAAGGTTTGAGGTCCTGCTCCGCATCTGTCACCCTTGCTGCACTTTGAGGCTTTTCCCCCCATGTTTTCTGAGCATTGGCACTTGCCCCACACGCTCCCTGGCCATGCCTTGCTTTCCGACGCTAAATCCTCATGCCGAGCTCTGCAATTCCTCTGGGGCTTTCAAACCAAGCACGAGCTGCCCACGCACCCGAAACTGTGACTCATGCAGCCGAATTGGCAGGCACTGCCAGCTCTGCCTATCGCTCCGGCTTCAAAGCATCCAGGGTGTTAGAGCGCCTGATCCCACATGGAAGATGCGAGTCATTCCTATGCATTATTTTATCCAGGGGGTATATAAACTGTGCTGCTTTGTTTTTCTTTTTGCTTTTTTCTCCTCACTCTTTGGCACTGTGTGGCTTCAGGAAAGCAGGGGGAGCGAGGAACGGGGGAAGAATGAAGACAAGGAAGCTTTTAAGTGTCGGGGCTTTATCTTTAGTGATAAGCTATGGGAGATGATGTCAGGCGTGCTCGGCACGCATGGGAGCTTGCTCATCCCTGGCGCAGGCTGTGCCCGGGGACGTGGGGCCCGCTTGCCAGCCCCATGTGGGAGATGATGAGTAATCAGATGAAAACAGGGCACTTCCAGCAAGCTCTGGAAGAGTAGAGGGAGCCCAAGCACTGCAGAAACACAGGTCCCGGCATCCTCTGCTGAGCTGAGGTGTTCCTGCTGGCAGGCTCGGACCTTGCTGCTCCCCTGTCCAAGGGAGCCTCATCTCTGATTTTGGACACATCTTTCGAGGTCCTGCCAGTGTGGAGATCACTCAGGGAACTTGCTGGTTTGGGGAGGCTGAAGGCAGAAAGCCTGTTCTGCTCAAACTGCATTTTCCAGCCAGCCCAGACAATCCTGCCTGATGACGGGGCAGTGCTTAGAGGTTCCTTCTCAGTGGGGAGAAGTCAGAGTGTGCAGTCGGCCGCAGTTCCTAACCCTGCGAGCCCAGCACGCTCCCCTGGCGCTCAGGCCGTGGTGGCAGAAGCAGAGCCTTGCGTGTGGCCTTTGCAGCCACCGATAATTATCAGAGACAGCATAATTGCAACGAGTGTGAAGGGGTGTGAGCTTTAAGTGCTTAATTGCAGTGTGCTTTGATGCCGGGTAGGATTGCAAGCTGAGTCTCAATTACTGAGTCTCGCCTGGCACGGGCATCCCAGCCGGGTCCCATCTGGCACCGTTTGCTCCTTGATCTCCGTGCCTTTTTTCAGCCACCACTTCTCTGTCTGCAAAATCTTCCTCAGAGCTCTTCCTCCTAGCACACCGGGAACGTTTGCAGAGCAAGCTGAGACACTGGCACCTCACAGGGCTCTGCCGTCCCACCATGTCCTCATCACATCCCCATTGTGCTAGGCTCTGCAGCTCTGGCAGCTCTTCTGTAAAATCAGAGATGAGGGCAGAAATCCCACAGGAGCAGGACTTCACGGCTGCGTTACGGCAGGGGATGAGCACTTGTCATCCCCTGTGTGATTGCAAGCCCAGTAAACCAGACCCCAATGACCTGTGTCCTCAGCTAAACCCATGCATTCCCTGTGCTGGGGAAGGAGATGGTCTTGCTCCGTAGCATGGAGTGACTCAGGCATTAGCATTCCCTAATGCTATTTTCCTACCAAAGCCTGAGGCGATTGAAATTGCATTACCTGCTCAAAAAAACGGCAATAAAATACAGCTTAGCGGCTTTTTGCAGCATCTTGTGCCGGCGATGACTTCGACACAGCAGCTTAGTGACTCACTCCTTAAACACCAGGATTACGGCCACGTGCTTTCTGCCCGCCGGGCCTGCTTTTCGCCACGCTGCTTTCCCCACCAAGCATCCCTGATAGGTCACTGGCCTCTGAAGCTGCATCTGTTGGGGCTCCAGCCACCCAGAGATGTAACCAAGTTTGCACTGAAGCTTGTGGTACAGGAAGATCTGTACCAAATTGGAAGCTTTGCAAGCAGCTCTTTCTTTGGATGCTTTGCCCCAGGGCTGAGCTGTCAGAGCGGTGTCATTGCTGGCAAGCACAGCGCTTGGCTCAGCCCCCATCGAGCTCTTTGGAAATGGGCTTTTTTTCCCTTAACAACCTGTGTTTTCCTTTTTAAAGCATATCTGCATGAAGGCAAATCACTAACTTGACTCTGTTTTACCGCATTGCGTTCATCAGGGCTTTTTGCTGCTCCCCGGCAGGGGTCTGGCTGTCTTGCATGTGACAGTGTCATTTCTCTCCTACCCATAGGACTGGCCATTTGATGATGGAGCACCTCCTCCAAGCAAGATCGTGGAGGACTGGCTCAACTTGCTGAAGACCAAGTTCTGCGAAGACCCCGGCTGCTGCGTGGCTGTTCACTGCGTGGCTGGCCTGGGCCGGTGAGTGGGAACTGGACTGCTCTACATCCCTTCCTTTGGCAGGAGTGTTGTGTGCAACGTGGCTGGAGGCAGTGATGTTAATGGGAAGAGGCCGGGGTGGTGACCAGGTGACCCCAGTGATGGGACTGGGATGGACACTGGACACATTGTGCCCAGAACATCAGCCTCAGGGTTACTGGGGGCATTTTAAGGTTTTCCAGCATGCTCTCATGTTGGACCTTCTCATGTCTTTTCGGCCAACAATGTCTGTGACAAGCAGCTCCATCTCCGGGTAGGTCCATCAACTCAGCGGTCACCAGCTCCATCCCATGGATTTTATCCCCTTCAGTGCTGGAAAAAAATACTGTTTGGGGCACCTCTTGCAGCTAAATTACAAGAAGCTGCAAAATAAAATGTTTGCATGAAACACCCTGTTTTCAACTGCTTTTCGTTGCCTCCCAGCGCTCCCGTCCTCGTCGCACTAGCCTTGATTGAGAGCGGCATGAAGTACGAAGACGCCATCCAGTTCATCCGACAGTAAGTAGTGCTGCCAGGGCAGACGCAGCAACGTCATTCCCCGCCAGTTATTAGTCACCTCCCAAAGCATCTCAGCCGGGAGATTGTCATTGCCTCCTTGGGGCAGCAGGGTCGTTGGTACTTGGGGACTGCTGCTCCAGGCAATGCACAAGGAAAGGAGGCGGCGGAGCTGCAGCCTTGCTGCATCGCCCATGTTTTGCACTGATGCGACACGACACCACTGCTGGAGTCAGCTGCGTTCATGTTGTGTCCCTGGCTCCTCCCTGGGCTGCCTTGAGTCCTCGCCTGCCCCCGCCATGAACTGCATCAAGGAATCAGGCTGTCTGCAGACAGCCTGTTTTTTTCAGTCCCTCCTCTTTTTTGAGGATGGAGCAGTGGCCTAGAAGCAGGACCGCAGGCAGGGAGAGCTTTGATGGGAGTAGCCTGTGCTTGGCTACTCAGCTTAGAGCTCAGCTTAGAGAAGGGCGAAGACCACCCTGGGGTGGTTCGGGGTTGGACTCGATGACCTCTGAGGTCCTTTCCAACCTTGGGCATTCTATGATTATATGATTCTATGATTCTATGACCAGCCCAGCTCAATGTCCAAATCCTTGGGTTACTCCAGCCACAGTTCCCATGGGTTTCTGCACTGAGCTAAGCAGCACGGATGGGTTTGGAGGGGATCTTCTCCTTTGCAAGGGAAGCACTGCTCACTACAGCGGGACCTCTCTTCTGTGTCTCTGCAGGAAGCGCCGAGGAGCCATCAACAGCAAGCAGCTCACGTACTTGGAAAAATACCGACCAAAGCAGAGACTCCGTTTTAAGGACCCTCATAACCACAAGAACAAATGCTGCATCATGTAACCTCAATGACCTCTTGCCAAAATTCGTGCACACAGATACATGGGCACTCGCACGCATCCCCCTCCACCGCGCACCCCTCCTTCCACCCTGCTCACAGGCCCCGCTCCAGGCGTGCTGGCAGGGTCAGGGGGGCTTGATGGAGCACCACTGACATGTCCTTGTAGCCAGGGCTCTCTTTTTTCTGAATTCCTCCCCAAGAAAGTCTGTCTCCACCCGCTGTGTCCCCAAAGAGGAGTGGCAGCACCGCCCCTGACTCTTGGCTTTAGCAGGCAATGAGTTCACGTGGTGGTTCTTCATCGCTCTCTTCCTTCCTCCTCCTCCTGCTTCCTTTCCCCTCCCTAGGAACCAGGAGCTGAGCCCTTTGCACCAACAGCACATCCCTAGCATGGAGAGATGGGTCCCCACTGCTCTCCATGGGCATTGTGGAGCTTGATTTGGGGTGATATGTGCCCAGCCCTGGCCAGGGTCGCTGTGGGACCGTGGCCAGGGCTGTGCCATGTAAGGAGGGATCAGGCATCCCAAGGCAGGCAAATCCTTTCCCCCCCTCTTGCCAAAAAGTTAAGGCTGCGGGCCACAGCCATGGGATGGTGCAGTGGTATGGAGGGGAGCAAGATGATGATGCAGGGAGGACCAAAAGAGGTTTCAGCAAAGTGACAGATGATGAGTCCTGCCAGCATCATTCCCTTTCTCCCATTTTTTCCTACACCACTTCCCTGGATTGGAGAGCCATCCAGGGCACGTGTTCCTCCAGACCTTGCAGCAGTGAAGCCAGGGCCACGGGGAAGAAGAGGGACAGGGATGGGATATGGAGGCCCCTGTCTTTGCCAGGAGATGTGGGGTCAATACTGTGTCCCTAAAGCTTGAGGTTTTCTTATTTATAGCTTCCAGATGCAATACACAACATCAAGGCTCCTTTCGGGGTGGGCTGGGGACCATTTGCTGCTTGTCTGGGGGTAGCAGAGCTGTCACAGTCCCTGGCCAGCTGCAGCTCCCATGGCACCATCTGTCCCAGCTAATCTTGGGACCAAACGCTGCAGGGCTTTGGCTCACCAGGGTCTGGGATAGGTCTCATTTGGGATGTTTTTTCCAAACCCAGGGTGAAAGGAGAGCATCCCTGCCTCTCCTCCACCTCCTGTCTTGCCCTCAGCACTACGGCTTGCATCCTGGGGTTGAGTCCAGCAGGTCTTTGTGGGACCGAGCAGTGCATATCCTAGATTCCCATGTGATCCCCAGGGAGGGACCTCAGAGCAAACCCCGCTTCTGGCTGATGATGCCCTGTGAGTGCAAAGCATCTCTGGGCACGTCCATGTCCTCCACTATTGGCATTGGTCCTTGCTGCCCACAGGCTTGGGGCTCCAGCTCCCACGGGGATATATTTTTGGAGAAATTGCTCCCAGCAAGTGCCCATCATTGAATTTGCACCTGCCTTTTCCCTGCCCTGTGGTGTCAGTAACACAGTGTGTTGCTCTGTCAGTGCCCGGCAGCACCTGAGCTAGGACATGCAATGTCTCTCCACCTTCTGCCTTTGAATGCTTTCAGCAGCTGGAGCAGTGGGCACGTAGGGGGTTTGAGAGCGGTTTATCTTCTGATGAGGGTGAAAAGAAATTTGCTAATTAAAGGAAAACAAAAACTATTTGTCTTCCATATGTCCTCTGGCCTTTCTTTTTCCCACCTGTGTAGGGGACCAAGTGGACAAACAGCACAGACTTCCAGCAAGGGGAAGGGAAGGGAAGAGATGACCCACTAGACAGACTGCAAGGTTGAAGCAGGCTTGCAGGTGTGATCAAGGCATGCTGAGGAGCCAAAGGATGCTCTGGGAATCCTTGGGACTCTCCTGTCATTCACCGCACAGCTGCAGAGGATTACAAGCACTGGGGCATGCAGAAGGCTAGGGGCTAGTCCTCAAGCGACTTGTGTGTTCGGGCTGCCCACATTGAGGTGCCTTCACTAGTGGGTATCTCCATAATGTTTGTGTGCTTTCAGAAGTGTCAAGGATCTTCAGAGGATTCTTGGGAGCTGCCAGGACTCTGGCACTGCTGGGGGGAACACAGCAGTCGCACTGGACGCATCACCACACCCTTCCTGCTGCTAAAAGAGGTGCTCTAGGTGCTGCTCCATCCCCAACAGTGGCTGGAGATCTCTCAGCATTGCCAAAGGAAGAGCCTCAATTCTTCCCAGCCAGGAAACCTTGTGTCTCTCATGTGCTCCCTGGTCATTAAAGGCAGTACCTTGACCTGCAGAGGGTTTGAAGCTTCTGGGGGTGGGAACCATTGCTTTGCATGCCTAGAAGTCTTTACTTGAGAGCACACTCCCCTCTCAGCGTCTGAAAAATGAATAGGCAGTAAATGATGCAGCAGGATCCTGGGATAATGCAGATGAGGCTAACATCCCCCAAAAGCGTCGATACACTTTTCAATCTTGATGTTCCTCCCTTGTCATGTCCTCTTTTCCTTCCACCTGGCTCAGTTGCATGAACAACCCTATGATTTCAGTCCCATGAGGTTGAGCTGTATTTGCAGGGGCTTCATTGTAGCCCTTCTTGCACGTGGAGGTTGAGCCTCCTGCAAGGATGGGGTAGGAAGGCCATGGGTCTCACATCTCCGTAGCTTCTGTTGCTCCCTCAACAAGAGCTGTAAAGAGGCCTCATGCAGAGGCACCCACAGGTGGGTCTCCAAGTCCATCTTCCTCCAACAGTCCCTAAGCTGAAGAGTTTGTCCTCTTTTTTTTCAAATCTAAGCTCTTGAGTACTTGGATTTTGTTGATATGGCCTTGGATTCCTTCCTCTGAGGAGCCAACTTTGGAGGATTTCAGTCCAGAAACATTTAGAGGAAACACAAAAAAGCTACATTTGCTTTTTTGTTTGTTTTCCAACTAAGTTTTGAATTAGAAATCCCGATGAGCTTCATTTCTTCACAAAAGTCTCAGGACGGCGAGAAAAGTAGAAGCCTGACAACACTGTAGACACAGAGCGCTGGAATGAGGCCGAAGCAATCAAAGCCTTCATGTATGGGCTGGTTATCAGATCTCTGTACGTGTATGTTAATCCCTATCTTGCCTCAGATGCCAAGACATGTTGAAAGGAGAAATTACTGCTTTAAAAATGTGACATACTTGCCAATTCAGTAACTCCTCCAGTAACTCTTGACTTCTTCCTTGACTCCCAGGAAGACCAGGGAACTGACACTCCCATGGCTTTGACTACAGACAAACCACTGTTTCCTGCCTGTATCAGAAGAAGCCAAGGTCCAAGGACATTGCTTCTCATCCCTAGCCACTTCCCTTCACCCATCTCATGAAAACCCCACATCTTTCAAAAAATATGCGGGGACAGAGCTCCAAATCGTAGCAAGTCCCTTGGAAATGCAAGAGGTGGCAAAGCAGAAATGAACTATTGCTTCAACCAAGAGCTTATAGGGTTTTGTAGGGTTTGCCAAGGGTTTGCCAAGGGTTTGCCAAGCTGAACTTTGTGCAGGTGGTAAACATCACCGGGAATCCATAGATGTGTCTTTCTACCTGTATCATTTTGGTGATGATGTTTGTATTTTCCCTCCATTCTCCGTAATTTCCAGTTGGACACAGCACATGATGGGAGCAGCAATTGGAAAGAGGACAGCAAGTCCGTTGCAAATGGCCAGCTCTTAATTTTAACAAAGATTTGGCTAGATAAGTTGATGGACTTGATATTTGCAAAATTATATTATGGTTCTTGCAATAAGGCTGACATTGTGCTGCTTGGGCTGAGAGTTTTGGATGAGGCTTATGGATAACAGATTTTCCAAGGATGCAAAGAGCCTTGCTCTGTCTGTAACAGAAAGAGACGCTTTTATTTTATATATATATATTATTTTTCTTGGGTTTGTTTGTTTTTTGTTAGTCCCAGTGGGGAAGGACCCAGGGAGATTCATGACCGACCTGCAGTTTCCAAGTTCTTGTATCTCGCTGGCTTCCAATGGGCTGGGAAGGTGCAGTTGAGCAGGGGGATTTTGGCTAGATACCATCTGGTGGGAGAAAAATATGCCTGTTTTCTTTGCACAGCGCAGGATCCCGGGCTGGTCGCAGTCACGCTCACAGGCTCCAGCAGACATTCCAGGGGAGGGGGCGTTTTTGACACGTTCTGCTTTCCTTCCAACCATGATCTCCCAGAAAACTCTTGACTTCCCTGCTGTTTCTTTCTGTTCAACAAAGAACTGCATATTTTCCTTTTTAACTCCACGGGCAATCATAGTAGTATGTAGATTGAGCCCAGATGACTGGGGATGTTTTTTTTCTTTTTGTTTTTTTTCTTTTTTTTTCTTTTGGTCTGAGCCATAGCTAAATTATTATACCCAATGCTTTTTTTTTTTGTATCAGACAGCATCACTTCAAATATGCAGATGAGGTATAGGATCTTGACACTTTATAGCCTTTTTTAAAAAGAAAATTGTCTGTTTACTTACGAGTTGTGTTTAAAAAAAAAGGAAAAAATGTATGCCTTTTAGTACTTTTTTTTTGAGTTTTCTGATATTATGGTGGTTACACTCCAGCAGCAGAGAAATAAAAATGCATTCACTGTTTTGTACATCCCTGTGTGCTGTGAGCGGTTCTCCCCCGTGGGAGTTGGCGAGAAGGGGGTGTAGGGGAGGCAGAGCTAGAGTGATGCCCAGGTGATGGACCCAAGCCCCAGGACATTCTAAAGAGGTTCAGAGGTCCTCAGGCCCTGGAGGTTTTCTGAGCATGGGGAATAGTTAGGTCCTGCTGCCTTCCCCTACCTGGAGACCTCCGCTCACTCCCACCCCATAATGTGTCCCAGCTCTATCCCCAGCCCAACCCCAGGGATATATTCCTTCTCTCCACCTCTTCCTTTTCCTAGGAATAAAGCCAGTGAACAGTCCATCTCCCCCTCCATTATCAGGCCATCTCCTCACCTCACTGTTAGCTCCTTGCATAGACCAAGCCTGCAGCCTCCATGAGCCCCACCACCCAAGGAAAGACATGTTCTTATTGGAGCAATTTCCTTCTCCCAAGAATCAAGTGAGACCCCAGAATAACCAGAGATCTGGGTTGCCCTGCTCTCCTTGCCTGTGAAGAGCATAGAACTCAAGCACAAGAAGGAATGTGAAGGAATGTGAGAGGTATTTCAGCTTCAGGAAACAAGACCCTCCTTAGCAAAATGTCCTTCAGCTGCTGTATGGGGACTGCCAGGCCAGGCAGCCCCAATCCCAGCATCCCCTTCCCCAATATAGTCACTTTCATCTTACCATGCCACTGCTACAGGCCTAGGAGCTAACATCATGAAATGGAAACATGTATCATCTGCACAGATGAACACACTCGGAGGGGACACTTGTGCGAGGGAAGCAGATAGGGACTACAATCAGAGATCTCATGGCTACTTCTAGATACTTTACTATTTCTAGTGTCTTCTTACAGACCTATTTAAATACTTAGTGTACCTGGTGAAGAGCAGCTACTCAGGGAGTGAAGTCTTGGGCCAGTTTCTCCCAGCTGAGCGACAGAGGACATGTCTACCTAGGCAGGTTGACTAAGTAGACTCTTCAGTAAACCAGCAAGAAGGAGACTGGTTGGATATTCGGGCAGACTTTCTGCTAATGAGAGGTGGATGTTCAGTGGGAGACTGTAGTGGTCAGGCTGTTAGAGGACTTGAAGGGTCAAATGGAAGATCCAGGCAACTACAGGCCTGTCAGCCTGATCTCACTATCAGGGAAAGTATCAGATCATTTTGAAGGCAATCACACAGTGTGTGTGGGACAACCCGAGGATCAGACCTAGCCAACATGAGTTGGTGAAAGGCAGGTCCTGCCTAGTGAAAGGCAGGTCCTGCCTGAGAAAAGTGACTTCCTTCTATGACCAAGTGACTTGCCTGGTGGATGAGGGAAAGGCTGTGGGCGTGGTGTACTTAGACTTCCCTAAGGCCTTTGATACAATCTCCCACTGCCTTCTCCTAGAAGGCAGAAGCTGGCGGCTCATGACTTAGACAAGTATACCCTTCGCTGGGTGAAAGACTGTCTGGATGGCTGGACCCCGAGAATGGTGGTGAATGGAGTTAAATCCAACTGATGTCTGGTCATGAGCTATGTTCCCCAGTGTTCAGTGTTGGGCACAGTCCTCTTTAATACCTTTACCAATGAACTGGATGTGGGGATTGAGTGCATCCTCAGCAAAGCTGCAGAAAACACCAAGCTGAGAGGAAGAGGAGGAGTAGCTGATAGCCCTGAGGGATGTGCTGCCATCCAGAGGGACCTGGACAGACTGGATGACTGGGCAGTGAGAAATTTCATGAAGTTCAATAAGGGCAAGTGCAGGGCCCTGCACTTGGGGAGGAATAACCCCGGACACCAGTACAGATTAGGGGTTGACCTGCTGGAGAGCAGCCCCGCAGAGA
>JAVCKT010025071.1:7727-33795 GCA_032273925.1 Rhynchotus rufescens | reverse complement strand
TGTCCTGGTGCCTGGGGTTATTCCTCCCCAGGTGCAGGACCCTGCACTTGTCCTTGTTGAACCTCAGGAGGTTCCTCTCTGCCCAACTCACCAGCCTGTCCAGATCCCTCTTTTCCATGTACCATAAGGCTGGATCCGCCCCACGTATAAGAAGGAAGAAGCCGGTCGCCCCTGTTTGTACAGCTGGGCCCAAGAGCCAAAGCACTGCATAAAGTTAACAGTATCCTCAACTTTTCTTTCATCAAGCAACATAAAATACCTAAATGGGAACTGCCAGAAGTAGCAAAGCTGGCATGAACTTGTGTTCTCACGGTGAGCAACACTTAAATAACTCTTGCTTGTTTTGCTCTTGGTCTAAAGCACCTTGAATATGTCTGCTTGTTTCTAATGGCACTTGAGACAACTGTTCCCAGAAAACTGCTTTGCTGAGAGGGGACTTAAAAATAAAAAACGTTTTGTTGATATTCTTCTGTTTTTCACTGCAGCTGAATGCAAAGTTTGAACAGACCTGGGAAAATGTACGTCCTACACAGACTTTTCTTTTCCTTGTTATTTTCTTTCTATGCACTGAAAATGCAGCTGAAGGCATAAACAGCTGCAGTACTGCAAGCTATAAATATATTGCTTAGGCTGGAGCGCTGCTGGGATGATTGAGATGACTTTTTCCAAAAAGAGCTTTTCAGAGATAATTGATAGAGCAGATTTTCCTGCTCCTCTAAGAAAAGAGAGTACTCCAGGTATGTGTGCATCAAATGACAGGACACATATTTCTGGTTTTACAATCTCGAAGAGGAGAATAAAGGCCTAACAAAATCTTCACAATAACCCAAAGTATGTCTCGGCAGCTCTCTTCCAAGTAGTTCCTTCTGGGGACATTAAACAACATGCCAATTTATTTTTTTTACTAAATGATGAGCCCAAACTGCATCGACAGCAATGTGGCCCAGGAGGGAGGATTAAAGACAGCCTAGTTTCTCACAGGCATCTGCCTCCACGCTGGCTAAGTCTTATTTCATCTGAGAGCCACTGACCCAGGAATATGGAGGATATTGTTATAAAAAGGCTACACTTCACAAAATGGAAAAATTAAACGGAGCAACGTGAGGTGGAGGAACCCAAGTAACCTAATCCATGAAAACTGAGCACGAAAACTGACTACTCCTACAGTCAGGAAAGGAGAATATTTGACCATTGTGCCTGGTGGGAAGGCCACAGACAGCTAAGGGGAAGAAACTCTCTTTTCTGGTCTGCCATGCAAACTACAGGCTATTGCCTGAAGGGACATAGCATTATTATGGGATGGAGAGGGAAGCAAATTTTAGGATGGTGTAAAGCTTAGCCAGTTTGCAGGTTGTCTCTTTAGGAAGATGAGATACCAAATATTGCAGGCTTGCTTGCTGAAAATGGATGGGAAAATAAGCACAGGGAAAAAGAAGGCGCCACTAGGCAGCCCTCATACTTATTCTTTTTTTTTGCATTGTTTATATATCTCCATAGATGAACGTACACAGAAATTGAATGCACTGCATCTGTATATTCTATACATCCTGCATTTGAACATTTTATTTATAGGGCTGAGTAAGAGCATGGGTTCTCCCCTATTACAGCCCACAGTGTGCTCAATGTCACTCCAACATCTCCATTTTGACATTAACTGCTGTAATCAGATTCACCTATTTAGTGCTCACACAGCAAATGACCTCGTCACATAAGTTTTCTGGAATGAAAAGTCACTGAAAGAAAAAAAAAAAAGGAGGGGCCAATATTGAATTCAAAGATGGGAAATCACGGGCCTGTTTCCAAAATGTTGTTCTGGAAAACTCATTCTGGAAAACTCATTCTGAACTCATTCCAACTTTCTGGACGGAAATCAAATACAATCCAGTAAAATCACCTCAAACTATGAATGCTGAGCACAGAAGGAGGGAATCAGGAATTTTTCCAGTGAGCCAGGAGGGCATCTAACTTCAAAGAACTAGCTGGGTCTCTCTTCCACAAGTTGTCATCACAGTCAGAATATCACTGGTTTGAAAGAAGACCTAACACAAGGGGCTTCCTCACATCTATGTACGAGTGACAGGGTATGTGGGACTTTCATAGGCATCCCTGGTGTCAACAGCTCCTCCAAGGCTGGGCTTTAGCAGGACACATCTTTCTCAGCAGCAACACGCCACGGGTGCACTTTTTTGGCCATGTGCAGAACTGCAGTTACAACACGAGGCTGCCCTCCTTTTTCAGAACTGTACTGCCACAAAAATAAAAAGCAGCTTTGAAACCTGCTGCTCAGGTGAACAGAAAGCTATAGGTCTGTAGGGCCCTGAAACGAGCTATGCTTCACAGGGACCAAGGGAAGCAGCCTTAAAATAGCAAGATTAAATGCAAAGCTATGTATGACTAACATGTTCACGCCCTGGTAAATCACAGAATATTCAAGGTTGGAAGGGACCTCTAGAGATCATCTAGTCCAGCCTTCCTGCTCCAGCAGGCACACCTACAGCATGTGGCACAGGGCGGCATCCAGGTGGGTTTTGAAGACCTCCAGAGAAGGAGACTCCGCAACCTCCCTGGGCAGCCTATAATAAAAACATGTAATGCAGGTCTGGGTTTACCTGATCACTAGGTCTTTCCCCCAGAAAGCCCTGTGGGTGGATTTGTGTAGAAGAGAGAGCAGTGGAATAAGACCCTGACTGAATCGAGTTAGCAAGGATCTCAGCAGCAAGGTGCTCCGTAACTGTAACCTACATCCTTGAGGCTTTCTTGAAGACCTGTTCTGTGATAGATTTGACATTTGCTCACTTAGCCCTTGCTGAGGGAACATTGTTCCCCATGTTTGTGTATTCGGCTGCGTTTTGGTCCCAGAGCAGGAGAGCAGCTGTGGCACTGTGCAGCAGTGAGAAAAGCTTCAACAAATGCTATCCTTGCTGCTTCATGCAAGAGATTCTTGCTATTCCATAACTCTAATCACCCCCATGTATGGGGAGGGATCAGTATGCATGAGCTAGGGATAACGTAGACAAGGAAAGGTCTTGCCTCAGATCATGCTCTAGCCTTTATAGTACAAGAAGATAGACAGGGATAGGTCATGCCTCAGGTCAAGCTATAGCCTTTATTGTACAAGATGATACTCTAAATTGAATGAAGACAGGTTTATCTCAAAGTATAAAAAAGCAAAGTTTAAGCCAATCTCACTTCTTGCTCTCTATAGCTGTTATAAAGAACAATTGTTTTCTGAACAATGTTTTCTGTTAGTCATATGGAGCCATTGAATCATCACTTTTGCTGACTATAACTAAACCTCTCATGGAGAATCACAGGAATTTTTATCATGGAGGGTAACTTATTAACCTGTAAAACCACACAGGAAAGAAGACAAAAATCTCAGATTTAATGGCTGAACATGCTCTATAGAAACTGATATAGTCCGTAGCATGTACACCCACTTTAAATATAGATGTACCACTCATCAGATTTAAAAACATTAGCCCCAAAAAAATATATCATTTTAAGGCTGTAAACTGGACTGGTAGTCTTCTCTTGGAGATTCAAGGGATGTTATCTCTCTCTATATGAATCACACTGGAGAAAAAACTCTTCCAACCAATGTATGTACTTTTCTTTTTTATCCTGCACTACAGTTCTTCAGTTACCTTATCAGTACATTTTTGTTAGGATTGCCTTATATCTTTGTGAATACTCATCTGCTAGGAAAAACATTGTGAGGCCACCTAAGATCCCAGAGCCTGAGCCAAGAAAAGGACAGGGAGAAAAATGCCAGCCAAAGCAATTATTGAGCAAGAAAATAATTGTGCTTATCCTCCTCAAGTGTTTTAAGACCTAGTTCCTGAAGCACAAGACAGTTGAGGAGTCGGGCATTTTGGAGGGTATCTACTCCATGATAAAAAGGAAAGATATTCAGTTTCCCATAAAAGACAGAACAACAACAAAAGTCAAGCCTTCTCCCTCTCAGAAAAAAAAACTCGGTTTTATCTGGAGTCCAGAAGGAATCTGCAGATGTGTACCCCCTGCATGAGAACAAAGTCTTCAGGCGCTGGAATGGAATGCTATAAAAACAAATACTACAAAGCCTGGTAACAGGGGGATGTCTCACTTGCGTATTTTTTGTGACCATCTTGGTTTGCAGAGAAGGGGGTCCCCAAAGCATGTGAGCCAGCAGGATCTCTTTGTACTGAGTTGCTGTCTGTTTGGCCAGATGTCTTACCAACAGTGAGATAGAAAAACCAGAGGTCTTATTAAAATAGGTCGGGGAAGGGAAGGGAATGGAATGGAAAAAAAGCATGTGTCCAGTGAAACGAGGCACATAGTGTCCCATCTGATATTTATTAAATGTTGATCAAATCAGCAGTGAGAAATGCACATCATCCGGAAGTGACCTTGACTCCCGGGGTTTTGAAGTTAGTGACAAATGTCTGGGAGCAGACCAACATTAAAACCATGTGTCCCGAACTCAGAGAGGAGCTCACTGCACAAAGAGTAGCAATAACAAACCAAGATGATCTGACTTAAGCCGAGAGCCCTGTTTGGCAGGTTTAACATCTGTTGTATCAGTGGAATGGGTCTTTCCCTCTCCGTTTACCTTACAGCTTTCCAGCTTTCTAGATGAGTTATTGAACATCTCCGGGACAAACACTAAATTTTGGGTGAGTCATGAAAGCAGACAGCCACGTGGGTAAAAAAGAAATTGATTCTGGTCAAAGTTTTGTTAAATTAAAATCCACACATGGTTTCCGTCAGTGCTTGACTCTGAGCTTTTATGACAAACCTGTGTATTTTATGCCAGCCTGCTGGCGTTTGTGTGATTGCAGGGAGCACTGGCAATCTCCTCCCAGCTGTTGTTTCTTAATGTTTTGGTTACTGCGTCTTTTCAGATGAAATCTTTAATAAAAATAGTGTCCCCATGGTGTCATGCACCTCTGATATCAAAATTATCCTGTTTGGAATTGGTCCTGATGAGGGACAGTGGAGAAGAACAACAGCATGAGTCAAATCCAGGCTCCAGGTTTTGAGGGGTTGGGGAGCCCTGGTAACATTATGGTTCATCCTTAGAGGGCTGCCTACCCAGCTTTGACCTTGCTTAGAGCCCAGGGTGTTCAACCACACAAAATTAGGGCTGTTCTTCAAAATCTTTTCTTCCAAGTATTTAGTAATTTTCATATATTTAGGAATCTGTAAGATCAGACAGTACTAGCAATTGAATTAATAGGCATGTACTTGTAGTAAAGAATAAATTCAATGGTAAAAGATTTTAAAGTATCCATCTCTAGCAAAAAAATAATAAAAATAAAAATTTAAATATAAATAAAAATAAATATAAAAATAAATAAAAATTTAAAAGAAGGTGGCTGTTACAACTCCCTGGCTTTTTATTCCAGCCTTGGCCCTGGGACAAGGTAGGTGAAGGTAGTGTGGCTTCGACAGCAGTCAGCTGCAGTTTAAGCTGGCGTGCAAGCAAGGCAATATAGTGTTGCATCCCAGCTCACCTAATGGAATCGCTTTAACCCACGTGGTTGCTTTCATGCCCTGCGTGTATGTGCTTGGTCCCAACAGGGCTGCACTGTTTAAAGAAGGGAAAGTCTGGCTTTTGGTGGGGTGCCTCTCCGGTGTCAGTTTGAAATACGCTGAAAGTGAGAGCTCCAAAAAGGCTAAGTGCTGTTTTATTGAAGCCGTGATAGCGAGGACTGAGACAAGTGAAACCTGATCTTCATGAGGTATAGGATACATATATATACAGGATACTAGATGTGGAGCTGTAATACAGCCAGTGACATCAGAGAGCTTTCAGCCCATTGCACTTTCCAGGAGGTCAGCGAACGGCGATGGAAAGCGAGTATGAGTAACCCTAACACAGCACTGGAATCAAGTGAAGCTGCTATGTGCAGTTGCTGTCAGAGTTTTAGTTATTTCTGCCTTTCTCTGCACTTTGTATCTCTGCAGTCTATCGATCTTCCCAGTTAGAGCTTGGTCTTTCTTTCATCAATATTAGAATAGAGCTTTCTGTTACCAGTGGGGGTTAGAAGGTGAACGTGAAGTGTTGAGCGCCAAACTTCCAGTGGTCTTTGGTATGTAGGATGTTCAAAGACTAGCAGAACTGGAATTTGATTTTTAACCCCTTCAGAAGAGCCTGCCATTCAGTGCACAGCCCCAAGCACTCAATAAGCCACTCAGCAGCAGCAAAAAGGTGCCTCAGATGCCATAAGTCACTCTTATGAAATGACTTCCATCTCTGAATGCCTACTATAAAATTTTGGAAAACCGCATATTCCCTCTCTGATTTCTTCAGTCTTCCCCTTTCTGCGGTTTCTGTTCTTAGATTTATGCTTGCGATCTTTGTTTTATTTTTCCCTTAATAGAGCTGAAAACAAATCTGAATGTGTCCAGCTGGTCTCATGCCTAAATTGCAAGTTTTGGAGATCCATGATATCACTTTCATCACATGGCAACAGGATATGACATTGAAGCTGAAAGGCTCAGGAAAAATGAGATAACATAATGTAGAAAGAGGAGCTGACCTGTGCGAGATGTGTCTCTGCCTTGTCCAAGGCTAATATACATGCAAAGGGAATTGAGAAAAATGCCTTGTCAAATAAACATTGTATAAATCCTCTTCCTGAGTTGCTTCAGTATAGTAATCCTGGCTTCAAGTGCTGTAGGCTTAAGGAAATCACTAGAAACTGCTGTTCCTTGAGAGATTAATGCAGTTGACTTAGCTTGGTATGTCAGTCACCAGTCCTCAATAAATACAGAGGAAAAGTCCTGTGCTTTCCTCTTAAAAAGTGGAAAAATTAAAAGCCGCTCTACAGAGGGTCATGAGTTGGGAAAAGTAGAGTCAGCTGTGGGTAATGCCCCTGGGGAAATATAAGTTACTCATAAAAGGTTACAAAGCAAATTTTGATTAGTTAAGTAATCTGGTACATGCAATTTATTAGAGCTTAAAGCTTTCCTGTGGGACTCCACTAATGGTACACAAATAGAGTAGAATATCAAAGAAATGCATTTTATGACAGACGCAGAAAACTACATTTACCCTGATCTACCTAATGCACATTGGAAGGAAGATTAAATCGACTTTATTCATTGCTGCACAGTCATCAGATTTTCTTGTTTTTACACAATCATCTTTCTCCTGAACTTCTTGGTGACTTCTTCAACTCTTCCACCACTGCCAAGCTCTTCCAGAGGATTGTATGGAGAAAATGGGGATATAGCTTCCCCCCATAACACATTGACTGATTTCAAAACATGCCATAAAAAACTCAGATATCAAACAGTAAAAGTTTACATTTGCTTCTCAATTTGAGGATTTTCTTTTTCAACAAACCTGTCTACCTGGAAAAAAAAAATTCATCACCATGATTCTACCAGTATAGATCTACTGCTAGTTTTACCAGCATAATTTCCCTTATTCTCTTTGGAAATTGTACTCTCCAAACCCAAGTAAATAAATAAAAATCACCATATGGAAAGAAAGCATTCACATAGTAGCCATTTGTGGTAGTGGTTGCAAAGCAGGTCCAGTACTCCTATCAGCTTCTCATAATACAGCTTTATTTCTGTATTTTCATTCTGCCTGAGTATTTACTCTCTCCTGTTGCCAACATAGGGAGATTGGATGCTGAGACACCTCTCACTGTGTGATGCTAACAGAAGCTGTTCTACCAGCTTTGACTTCCAAAGCTTTCCATGGCTTGTTAGCAGCTTCTGACAATTGTACTAGTTTTATCCAGTGAAACAGAACCTATATAACCTATATATCCAGGGAAACAGAACTGTATAACTAAACTTCAACAGCTATGGAGGCTCTTTAGGCAGCACAGGCAAATAGCTGCCCATTTATTATCTGCTAACAAATATTTCATTCCTTAGAAAATGGAGGAGAAAACTGGGGAGATAAAATCAACAACGTGTTTTTTGCCCTTGTCTTAAAACTCTTAAAATCTTCTTTTGCAGGTATTCAAGAGGGGACTCAATGTACCAAATGTAAAAATAACTGGGCACTGAAGTTTTCCATCATCTTATTGTATATTTTATGTGCCCTGTTAACAATTACAGTAGCCATTCTAGGATACAAAGGTATGTATGTATCAAGCACAAAATATCACTTTTAATTGCGTTTTAGAGAGTATGTCTGCTTATTAGGTAATTTATTATGTTTACACTTCAAATATGAATATGTTTGGCAGTGGAATTTCTTGTACAATTGGCACATCAACAAGCTGCACTTTGGATTTGCACTTTAAATAATTACAACATTTTGAAATAAGATTAGAAATTATCTAAGAAATTTGAGGAAAAGGTTAGAACAGAATTATCATTTTCTTTTCATCATGAAAGAGTATTAGCTGAAGGACTCAAAATTCTGTGCTATATTGCTGATCTTTGAAAACTGAATCTGTAGGACACTCACCCCACTATACCTTGATTTCACTAGACTTTCTTATAGATGCCAGCATCTTTCTAGATAAATATTTAATAGAGAGGCAGGAATGATCTTAATATAATTGTAATACTTATTACAGGTTCCAAGTGTAGGATCAATATTACTTTGAAAAGAAAATTTCAGCCAGGAAGGTGGTGCCAAGGTACTGGGTTACCCACAACTACTTTAATGAGGAAACTCTAAAGGCTCTTTGAAGATGTGGCAGTAATTTCAGGGAGCAGCAGCTGGGCTACCCAATAATGGAGGAAATTGCATTTGTGCAAGTCCAAGGTAGGGCACATTGCAAAAGGCAGCTTGAAGTTGCCCAATTGCATAGTGGTGGCCTGTTGGCTGTAGCCACCTCAGTGTGCTTATGGGCAGATCCATGTCATGGTCTGCTTGTTGTGCGGTCACCACCCAAAAAAGTTAAAGGCATGAGATGTGAGACTCCACTAAGGCAAAGAAAATGGGTAGCACTGTGAGTATTATATCTGGACCCTGCAGAAAACCAATTCCTTTTGTATGGCTCTAAGCATAGCTTCAAAATCCTCCCAGAAGCTGGGTGAATACTCATGCGATTAGCATGCAGTGTGCTGTGCGCTGCCAGCAGCTGCACTTCGAGCAGGACTGACATCACCTTTGGTCCTTTGCCAGCAAAGAAAAGGAAATTGTAGAAATAGAAAGGGATAAATACTTATTTAAGAGGAGTGGTTACAGTTCAGAGTGGGAAGAAAATGAAAACTGTTTGGGTTAGATAGAAAGCTTAGCAAGGGAGAAGAGAGAATGTGAAGCGTAGGTAGTCACGTAGATGCTCCTTTTTCACTCTAAACCAAAGATAATGTAGTACATGAAAATATAATGTAAAAAATAAAAATGTATGTATATAGTTGATTGGATATCTTCCCAAAGAATTTGTAACTGGCTTCTGAAAGAAAGTTTCTGAGAAAAATAAATTTGCAGGATTCAGAGGTTTGTCCTTGACCTATAAAGATAAAATCATTTGGCTAAACAAGCTGGAGAGAGATAAATCTGCAGAGATCTGCTTACAACAGGTGAGGGTGTGATCATTCCAGTCTAATAACCCAGACACTAAATGCCTGGGATTAGAGGGATTTCCCTCAAGAGAGTGTTATTACATGGCTGTAATAATGCCGTTCTGGGGCTTATTAGAAGAATCAGGACTTACTTGGCACCAGGAACAGCATATCAATTTGGAGGGACTGTTTGCCTTGGCAGACTTTTGTTCCTATACATGTAGGAGTAAAAGAATAAGGAAACTGTCCAAAAAATTCCCTTTGGGTGAAGGAGTGTCCCTCCCTCTTCTCAACCCACAGTTTCAAAGCTGAACCCACTTCTTGTTCTGACCAGTCACTTGTTCATGACTAGCATTTCTATCATAGCTTTACCAAGCAACATTTGTCATGGACAAGCATAAAAGGTTTTCCTCACCCATTAAAAGTCAAAAAAGAAAAAAAAAGAAAAAAAAAAAGAAAAAGAAAAAGAAAGAAAAAGAAAAAATAAATAGGAACGCAGCTAATGCACATCCTGTTCATTAACCTTAAGACCTTGGGGTGACCAGTCCATCTAAATTCCAAGGAAGGAGGCATATGTTGGAAAGGAATCCTTCTCAGTCCAAAGTATCCCTTCAACAATTCCAAATTCCAGCAAATTATCATATGTCCTAATAATGCCTTTTGCACCCTCTGTCTCTGCAAAGCCTGAGGAACTAATTTGCAGGGAAACCCTGATTTTGGCAAAATGCCAGCACAGTCAAGAGAGGAAAAAAAAGCAATATCACAGTACATGGTCAAACAAATTATTGCAATAATTTATTTAGTTAGCAAAGAATTACTCCTTAATGGAAGAAGAGAACTCAAAATAAAATTTTATAAAGCTCTTGAACTTTCCTTTCTGCATCAGACTTTTGGCTTGTCTTTTTTATTGTGATATTACACTGAAAGAAGGAATTCTGCTGGCATCAGGGATTCTTTTAATCTCTTAGCTAAGTTTCCATTAAACTTACCTCCTACACTTATGTTTATAAAGCTCAAAACTACTTTTAAAACTTTCATTTCCTAAGCGGTATTTAGATATCCTTTGTGATTTAAAATGCTAAAGCTACTAATCAGCAGATTAAATATGGCAGACAAAAATAACTCAATGGGAGGCAAAACAAACCTCCAAATTGGTGGTAAAAACTGCATAGTTAGCTGGAGAAAGCTAAAGCCAAAACATGAATTAAACATCAAGGTCATCAAGGAATAGCAAGTTGGGTTTACTGTTAGTTTACCTTCAGAAAAAAAGTACTAAATTATTTCAAAAACCTTAATAAAACAATCGTTATTTTTCACATACTTTCTTAGTAAAATGCAAAAAAAACCCAACCCCAAAGTTGTAATTTTTCTCACACCAGCCAGTGTCTATTTAAAGTGAATGACCATCCTCTGACTCACTTCAGTAAGGAAAGTTAACATGCACTGAACTTGAATTTCTGATAGTTGTCTAGTTGTCTTTTTGTGGTCAGTCTTTATTTTGAATTTTTTTGACTAGTGTCCACTGTGACTTCCATCTGCTTATTTAAACTTTCTCTCAGACAGTGTTTGTCATTACCTCAGGCCAACATGCACTAGTCAGATGGGACTTTTTGTTTCTTGACTGAACCTCAGAGAGTGGATCCAATGTAGACACTTCTTACTGGTTTGGTCAGCAACTGCTTGAAGTTTTTGCTTCTTTTGGAAGACCTTTAATGAATTTCCATTGTGACGTGATCAGAAAGCAAGACTATTATTTGCAGCTGAGAACATTTTTGCCCTGTAGATCGCAAAGAAACAAAATTAAAATAAAGGAAATGGTTTGCCCAAAACAGCTAATTCTGCACTTCACATCAGTTAATCTGGGAAAGGCACTGACAGTTTAGTGCCAAAAAGAGAGCATCTTTCAGGTCAGACCTACTTATTCAAGATTGTTTTCTGGTTTCCAGTCGCACAATAAAATTAAGTTTACTACTTTCAGTTGGAGACAAACTATTGAAGATAGAACACCTTTTAAGAGTGATCATTAGTGATCCTTCAGGCCAAACAATCTTCCCTAGGTATCACAGCCAATTGTAACCAGTACCAGTAAGACTTATTTCTGCTTCAATATGTTTTGAGGTCTTAGTTTTGCAGGTTTGTTTTGTTGTGATGTCTTTTTCCATTTTTGTGTCAATGCCATCAAATCATCCGATTGACTCAGTGACAAGAAAATAGCTCAAACATTATCAAAAAAAAAAAGAGCACATGAGAGAAAATGTACTTATACAAATGTACTTACTTAAATGCACTTATTGAATGACCATCCATTCAACCTTAATGAGCCGGAAAGGTTGGAAGAAGATGTGGAGTGCTGTGTGTAATTAAAAGTTGTTTAAAAATTTTTTAATAATTGCATCTTCACATTTGTGAAAAGTTTGATAGCTTGATAACTAGGAGGCAAGGAGGAATTGCCCATAGCAATATAAAAGCAATTCTCCCAACACAGTTCTGAGCCTATGTTAATCACACCATGGTGTGCTTTTAGCTTGGGGATACAGTTAAGAGAAAAGGCATGCATTCCCCAGGAAAACTCTCAAAAAGGTTTTTTTTCACTCTTGAGAGGGACTGCTGACTAGCAAAAAACTGTTTGGTGACTGCTGACATACTGAAGAACTTTCTAGATGAGTGCCAGGTCACATGTTCAGATAAGAGGTCATCTTTCTGACATTTAACAGAATTACAGTAGAGTTTAGTGGCGAGAAAGGCAATTTTAAAGGGATTTTTATGTTTAATGCTGGTAATGTTCTTTTGGTTTGCTTCATCACTTGCTATCTTTTTTTTTTTTGTAATTTCCCGTTTCTTCTTTTCATGACATACTGTTCTCTTTCTCCTAGTTGTAGAAAAAATGGATAATGTGACAGGTGGCCTGGAAACATCCCACAGAAGATACACAGAAAAACTCACAGAGGTGGAGAGTGGTCTGAAGAAATTAGGTAATCTACATGCAAGCAAACCAGATTTGCATAATGCCTTTAGAGTATTCTCCTGGCAGATCAGGGCTGGGGATTTGCCTGTAGAATCTCTAACCATGACAAGATATAATATTTATATTCCATTATCTTCATATCCAGTATCCAAGTACTTAAAAATATTTGTACATAAACTTGTATTTATACAATTAGTTTATTATAGACATAGGTATAGATAGATATACATATGTGCGTTTGCTTCTTGAAACACATTTTGCTTAGCTTCATAGATATTTATTTCTTCTCTAAAAGTACATTCTGAAGTATTCATGCATTTCTCAAAGATATGGGATAATTTAGTGACAGGTACTTGCAGTGATACCTTTATAGATGTGAATCTTATACTTGAAAGAACGTACAAAATGTTGGGCTTGTTTGGTTTATTAAATCACAACTTAAAAGGCTTTAGTTCCAGCTCATTCACAAACATTTTGTATATTACTGACTGGATGACACAGAACCAGCAAGATACTCAGGACCATCCGTTCCCGTTTAAGTTGACTTGCTGTGGAAGAAGTTAAAATAGTTATGGGGCAATGTGTGTGAGAGTCATAGAAGAGATCTGTTTTGGATACATGATGATAGATGATAGACCACATGGCATAAATGAAAGAAAGGCTTTTAGGGATTAGCTGTGGCAATTGTCAGAACTGCATGAGGAACACAATATAACTTGAGCTTTAACTGAGTTGGAAATGTATAGCTGAGAAGGTCCTAGGCTGAGACCAATGACAGGGAGCGGAGCAGTGCTTTGGCAGAGTGTCAATTTGCATAAAACTCCCTAAACATCTCAGACTGAAGTCTCTCTTTTAATTCACCATTTGCTATTAGCCATCATGACTCATTCAAACATACCAGAAGAAAGCTCCATACCAAACTGTTTTTTTTCACCACAGTTTATGAAAACCATCCTGTCTTCTCTTGGAATCATCTCAAGACTTAAGACGCTGTAATTCATAGACATAGCTGGACTTAGAGGAGGACAAAAATATATGAACTGTGTGGAGCAGAGGGAAATGACTGAGGTCAAGAAAGGGAATCTTCCCTAAAACTGAGTGTTAACTGCTCATTTCCTTGGTTTATATGTCGTAGTTGATGAGCTGGGCCGCCTTAGGAGCTTAATCACACTCAGCCGAGCTCCCAGAAGTATACTCTGGAGCAGTGTAAGCAAGAACAGAGATGTTCCTAAAAGATTAAAGGTTTTGCCTTCCTGAATCTTGGAACATGAGGAAACAATAACAGCAAAACAAATGTCATTAAAAGCACTAGTGATATGTTAGAGAGAAAAAAATGTAAAAAAAGAAAAGCATCATATCTTGTCATATCTGGAGTAGCCTGCTGGCAAAGCTACTAGCTTTGTCTCTAGCCCAGTTTGTTTTACGGTAGATATAAGAACTATTCTAAAATTAAAATCACAATTTTTTTTAAAAAAAACTGTATGTACTAAATCACAGTGGAAAGATTTCACTGCCAGAATAAGGAAGAATATGAACTGTTAAATTCTGCTCCTGAACTTTAAAAAAAAAAAAACTTCTCCAATATTTTAAATTCTGCTTATCACTCAATTTTTATTCAGGATACAAGCAGTACTTTAAAGCACATATTCATCATAATTCTTAACTTAATTCTTTTTTTTCCCATATATGACCACCTAATTCTAGTGCAGAACTTTGCTTCATGGCTTCACTCTTTTGGATGAGGTAGTATAGGAGTTCTACCGATTGAACATTTTGACAGATAGATTGAACATTTTGACATTTAAGTATATTTAATATATACCATGCTTGATAATGCTACATTTTTAAAAATGCATCCTTTCAATTTTTTCCTGTCTTAACAGATGACCAAGCTGGACAAAAAGCCATGAATACAAACACTGAACTGTCTAGCTTCAGATCAGATATTCTGGCTCTTCGTCAGCAGCTTCATGACATTGCAGAGAAAACTACCAGAAACAAAGATACACTGGAGAAGCTGCAAGAGTCTGAAAATGTGTTAGATGATAGACAGAGCCAAATGAAAAGTGTCTTAGATAGCAACTCTTTCATGATTCTCAGTGTCAATAAGACTCTTCAGGCATACACTGGCTATATTAACAATCTTCAACAGGACACAAGTAATATCCAAACAAATCTGCAAAACCAAGTGCACTCTCATAATGTGGTCATCATGAACCTGAACAACTTAAACCTAACACAAATACAGCAAAGAAATCTTATCAGTGCTCTACAGAAGTCAATGGAAGATACAAGTTTGGCCATTCTAAGAATCAAGAATGACTTTCAAAATCTGCAGCAGGTTGTTCTTCAAGCCCGGAAGGACACTGATTGGCTTAAGGAGAAAGTACAGAATTTACAGACTTTGGCAGCCAACAACTCAGCATTGGCAAAAGCTAACAATGATACACTTGAAGACATGAACAATCAGCTCAGCTCCTTCAGTGGGCAATTGGAGAACATCACCACAATTGCCCAAGCAAATGAACAAAATCTAAAGGATCTCCAGGAACAGCATAAAGAATATGAAAACAGAACTGCTGCCAAATTCAACCAGCTAGAAGAGCGGTTCCAGGTCTTTGAAACTGATATAGCCAACATCATTAGCAACATCAGCTACACTGCTCACCATCTACGGACACTGACTAGCAATCTCAATGAGGTCAGGACAACTTGTACAGACACCTTAAGTAGGCATTCAGATGAGCTGATTTTTATGAACAGCACGCTAGCCAATATTCGCTTAGACTCTGCATCTCTGAAGGTGCAACAGGATTTGATGAGGTCAAGACTAGATGTTGAAGTTGCCAATTTGTCAGTGATTATGGAAGAAATGAAGCTGGTAGATTCCAAACATGGCCAGCTCATCAAGAACTTCACTATCCTGCAAGGTATGGAAATTTTCTAGTGATACCCATCATGGTCTGTATTGAATTCCTGCTTGCAGGACCTTCTTTAATTCTGTGAAAGTTTTTTGTTTTTTTTTTCTCCCCACTACATGTTGAGATTTTTTTTTTTCTGTTATATAATCCTAATCTTTGGAAATGAAAGTACAGCTTGTATTTTCCTGTCTTACTAATACTCGCACCCCTTCTTTGCATACCTGGAATGGGAATGTTATGAAAGAAAGTTCTGACTTAGCAGAATTTTATTCCAACTGACTGACTGGATCTGCTTTTGATTTAGTTTCTAAAATAAGCTAGTGGAGGTGTGGAACCTCAAGAAACCAATCTCTGCAAAGGCGGAAATTGCTAAAAAATATAAGCTGGACCATTCCCAGGAAGGCCCGCCCTTACTGAAAAACAAGTTACTATTTCACTTTAAGCCACTTGTTAGCCTGCCAGAACACATCCTGCTTTGCTTAGTTTTTAATCCTTGGATATTTTATTTTCTCCAGAAATGAATAACATCAAGTTTAGGAGGCTTTTCCTGGCCAAATATTCTTCTAAATGAAAAGAACAGTCATATTGCTAACCTGATGTGAGCCAGTCAGGTCTAAAACTATGACAAATATAAATTCTGTTCTTCAAGTAGAATCCAAATAGACCAGGTCTGAATTAGAGCCAGGATCATACATAAATCACCTTAACCTTTCTCATTTCAACCCTATCTGAATGACTCCAGTGTAGAAATGCATCTCTGATGTAGATCTGAGAAGAAAAGAAGACATTGGAGAGGCATTTGCTCATTCATGATCAGAATCCAAAATTATTTTAATGCCTATGTATAAAAAAAAAGTTATAATATTCCCATTTCCTATCATATGTATTGTTCTTTTTCTCATTATAATGCACAAATCAGCAGATAATACTTCTGGTCGTTCTTCACAGTGGCCTGTTGCTCAAAATCCAGATTTTTTTTCCCTTTGACAACCTAATATTGACAGAGCACCAAACAGGGTCATATGAGCAGCAGCAGTCCTGTAGTCTTAAGAGAAGAGACAGGACTAGACGGAAAAAGGAGTATAGCTGAATGAGAGAATGAAAGTGTCAAATGTAATACTTCATTTATTTACTGTATAAACAGCAAAGAGTGTGTCCTGTAGGGAGTGGCACCTCAACCCAGTCACCTATGGCACTATGTGACTGTCCAGTTCACAGGACAAGCTGCATCACAAGTTTTTCTTCTGTATCTTGTACTTTAAAGGTGCTCAGGAAAGAGCAGTGCTACGTAACACCTGAGAGGCAGCTGTACTTCTCCAAGTATTTTTGATGATGCTTTCAAGATGCTGAATATCTAGTGTGGGTGGTCCAAGATACATTAAGCAAGGACCCCCATTGGGTCTTCTGTTTTTTTTTTCTTTTCTTTTTTTTCTGCTCCTACTTTGAATGAACTTTGAATATTTATACTGTTTCAGGTCCTCCTGGTCCAAGGGGACCTAAAGGTGACAGAGGACCTATAGGTCCTCTTGGCCCCGCTGGTCTAAAAGGACAAAAAGGAGAGAAAGGAGAGCCAGGACCTCCAGGACCTGCAGGTGAAAAGGGCCCACCTGGGCCAACTGGGCCACCAGGAGAAAAAGGAGGGAAAGGTTCAAGAGGATCACCAGGCTCCAAAGGTCAGAGAGGCTCTCCTGGAAAGACGGGTCTGCCAGGGCCAAGTGGAGACCCAGGGCCACCAGGGCCACAAGGAAAAGATGGTCCTCCTGGGCCACAAGGCCCACCAGGATTTCAAGGACTGCAAGGAACAGTGGGAGAGCCAGGAGTGCCTGGACCCCGAGGACTACCTGGGCTACCTGGAGTCCCTGGGCTGCCTGGTCCAAAGGGCCCACCAGGCCCTCCGGGGCCCCCAGGTCCAGCAATGCCAATGGCTCTACAGAATGAACCTACAGCAGTGCCTGAGGCTAATGGTAAGCTATCTAAATACCACATGGACTCTGCTACTGAGATACCAATGTACCTAATGAAGAGTGCCCCACCAGTGAGATAAGGGTTTAAAATTGCCTTTGTTACATGAGTGTCCACTTAATCTCTGAGGTTCCTAATAAAGAACACTCTCAAGGGAAGCCATACCTGTGGGTCTTTCCTCCAATGCTCCAAAATGAATTTAATATTTCCAGCTAAAGACAAGGCAATAGTAAGATGAGTAATAAATAATCCCCTTGGTCATGCTGGTTTCATACCTTGAGTCAGGGTCGATTTTATAGTTATTTTAGACAATATTGTTTTAGACAATGTTGTAGATGGGTGGGTAAAACTCCACTTAATTTTAGGCCCACGCAGAAAGATACTGCTGACTCATTGATTTATCAGTAATTAGTTTAACACGAAAGTTTCACACGACAGGTTGTTCTCCTCACTGGAAGAACTTTACAGAAAAGTGTTACTACTTTTCAATTGAAAGAGAAATTTTCGAAGAGGCAAAGGTGTTCTGTGAAGAGAAGGAATCACGCTTGGTTATCATAGACAACAAAGAGGAACAGGTAACTTCTCTTGCTTTTCACGGAGAGGCTTTTAGGAGATTCTGCATGTGAAAGCTACAGAGCAAGAGGGAAGCTGAAAGCATTCTTAATTCATACACAGGGAAGCAGACTCAGTGTTGCGCTCTAGGTAGCATTTTGTCCACTCTGGCACCTCAGCAGCTAGTCCATGTTCAGTATGAGCAGAACATAATGCACATTTGAGCACACAGGAAAGTTGGTGAGGATTTTAGGAGTTTTGAACCTTTGAAGTCCATTGTACCTTGCATATTATTGAAATATATTTTTCTGACAGTGTTGAAAATATGTATATTTTAAGTGTCTCATTTAAAGCACACAGCCTAGGACTACTTTTGTGACCTACACATGTTTTTATCTAGTTGTAGATCTAGCTGTGTTTTAATCACTATTCCAGATAATTATTTGATGACTATATAGCAGTGGGAACACAAAGATATAACTGCTTACTCTTTGCTGGTTTTTTGTTAGTAAATATCTATGTGAGGTTGCCTGTGACTTTATATCAAGATGTTTTTCATGATTATCTTTCTGTTTCACATGTAAACAGCATTATGGAGAGGGATTACATTATATTGTATTATATTATATTATATTATATTATATTATATTATATTATATTATGTTATGTTAATATTATATATTATATATTATAAGGGGTTGCAGAGCTAACTTGTGAAACATCCTTAGCTCAGAAAATATTCTTTAGCCTTTCTGATAACAAAATTGCTCCAGAAGCAAGAGTCACCCATTAGCTCCAAACAGGTCCTGTTTGTTTGTTATGGACTGAGATCTTTCTTCCACAGCAATGGATAAAAAGGCAGATTCTTGGGAAAGGCAGCTTCTGGATTGGGCTTACAGATTCAGAGAAAGAAAATGAATGGAGATGGCTGGATGGATCCTTACCAGTTTACACGTATGTAAATAAAGAGCAGTGCTGTTTATTCTATGCAGATGCAACTATTATTACTGACAGTTCTCAGAGAAACATCTAGAAATTATCCAGTGAATCCGGAAATTTGTTGTTAATTCTTTACTTTGAGTGCCACTGAACTGTTTATTTCTCTCTCTCTTTGCCATGCACAAGACTTTATTTCCTCTCCAGGAGGAAAACTGCGTATTTGGATGAAAGCATCACATAGCTACGCATCACAGTGTTTCTTGCCAAAACATTTGCTCCTGACTTTTATTACGAAGTGGAGATGGGAAGCACAGACAGTTGGAGGCGTTTTTTATTTTTTTGTTTTTTGTTTTCTGTCTTGGTTTGAATTTTCCTTATTTGCATTTGCTATAAATAGAGTGCTCGCTCTGATAAAAAATGACTGGCCTTTAGATAAAGTTCAATTGCAAGTGGAAAGCATTAAGCATAAGGAAAATGCATGAAATAATGGTGTTTAAGCTTTGGCCAGCTAAGAAAAGAATTGGCAGCTCTCCAGGAATCATTGGGCTACACCTAATTCATCCTAAATAGAACAGATTGCAACCACCCAAAGTTTTAATACTGTGAACTAAAGAATTCATAGAACTGAGCATGCTGTTCTCCAGGAAAACAGGCAGATGTTACAAAATGATCAGCTGTGATCTCATTGGTGTTCATTTTGATGAGAAATATGGAAAAAGTCAGATGTATTTCAAATGAGCCATAATACTTTCCCTTTTTTCCCCCTCCCACCCTTCATCTTTCTGTCTTTATAGCAGCGCTGTGACGTATTCCCACTTCAGCTACTACTTCCACTAGGTTTCCACCACACTGTGGTTTTAGGTGGCCTGTGGTAACCTCTGAGCTGTCAGTTACTGCTTTCTGAAACATTTAATTATTTCTGGAAAGCTGTGTGTCTTCCCAGGTGCCTAGTCAAGCTCTCTGTGAGGCAGGCATATTTTTTAGCTGAATACAGACCATATCAGCCAGCAATCACAAGCTCAGTTCAACAACCTGTTTCTTCAAGAAAATGGAGCTTTTAAGTCTCAATGTTGTCTTCCTTATTAAACGAAAACAGGATGAGGAGGAAACATTTGCTGCAAGATCTTCACATGCTGCATTAAATTGCACCATCGAGGCTTTTTGATCTCGGAAGATCTGTGTACGTAGACTTTGCTAATTATGTGTTAGTCTGAAAATTCACGTCCCATCCAAACATAGGCATGGAAAAAAGGTAAATCTCTGCTGCGCCTTCAGAGAGGCCCATTTCGGTGCAGCTGGAGGGCTGAGCACCTCCACGGTCCATCCTATCATCCCATGCATCTTGCGAGTGTGCCGGCTATTCCTGGTCCCACCTCCCGGCAGCAATGAAGGGAGCAGCTTTGGAGCAGTGTGCGTGGAGCACTGTATGTGTATGTACATTCAGAAACCAAAGTAAAGTTTAACGGTCTAATTTTAGGCCTTGGAGCTTTTGGCAGCCTAGGGCTGAATAGATTCCCATCCCTGTACTACATCTGTTTTCCATTTTCTGCAAGAGTCATGTATTGTTTGTTTCAACATGTATTTCCCGTTCGGAACAGATCTCATGATGTTTTTGCTAATTTTCCTGTGGTGAAAAACTGTCATGTGGGCTGTGTTGTGCAATAATATCTACTGCTCTTCTGTTGAAAGAAACTGGAAAACTGGGCAACCTGATAACTGGAGCCATGGGCACGGGCCAGGGGAAGATTGTGCCGGGCTAATCTACGCTGGGTTCTGGAATGACTTTTACTGTGAAGATGTTAACAATTTCATTTGTGAAAAAGACATGGACAAAGGTGAGCAAGCACTTCATTGGATTATTTCACCCTACCTGTATCAGGCCAAATTCAAGTACACTTCACCCAGCTAGAGGGGAGAAGATCCAGATGAACGGCCGTACGCTAAAGAACTGTGGTGCTGAGGAAAAGGTCACCCTTAGACCCTTAGACCTCTTCTACTCAGCTCAAGGCCAGATTGAGCTTTTCTAATGCTCCGTGCACTATGTACTCTCTATATATTACACCCTGAAAGGCCAGCCTCCCAAGTGGCCATAATATGGTATGCTCTGCATCTTGACCATCTTCTAGAGATGTTCAATGTACCTGAAATGTCAGGCAGGATATGGTATGTGTGCTCCAAACCTGAGCCATGCTGCCACCCTGTGAGCTGTATTTGGAGACCCAATGGCTGTGCAGTGGGCAGATCCGGTTTTTGTGATGGCTTGGGAATCCGCCTTCCAAAATAGACCCTATTTTGAGAGTTAGTGTCAAATGCATTTTGCTCCGTGTGGGTGTCTAGACTGAATAACGTCAAGTAGCGGTAAAAGGAGCTCTTCCCTTCCTATATAAATATTATTTCAGCAAAACTTCATGCTTTATAGATATTTCTTCTCTTACACTTACAGAAATTGCAGAGGAGTTCCCTTAATTTTTTTTTTTAAAGATACCTTGACCTCAGTAAGCTTCCTTTTTGGAAAAGTGTTTATACTTTTTATGTATTTTTTTTTCCTGTTTATTTTTCTCTTTTTCTCTCTTACTGTAGCGCAAACATTTGGAGTGTAAGAGGCTGTGAATTTACAGATACCGTCATATTATGGAACTCTCCTTAAAGAAGAAGAAAGATTCTGGGAGAAATCAACATCTCCAAACAAAACAGAAAAAGTTAAAGCAAGCACTGAAAACTGATTTAAGTGGAATTCAACAGCAATTCTTCTTCAGCATCCTGAAACTACTCCAGGACTTCCAACCCACAATAGCAGGAGCTTACTAGAAATACAGTTGAACTAATTCAGTTATAGATTTTCTTCCCAACCAGTAACCACACGCATAAGTAACTTCGTCTTTGAAGAAAAGACTTTCTGTCAATCTGATTAAGACTGTTGGTCATTCATTTATAAAAAAAACATATAAAGCATCTGTGTAAACAGTATGTTCATTTGCTAAAATCCCAAATGTAGGAGAATTATACAGATACACGAATATATAGATTTTATATAAATATATATATATAGTCCAACTCTTATCAATAATATGGAATATACTTTTAAGAGCTTTTAAAACTTTGTATTTTTGTACAAAATATTTGCTTTTTACAATTGTTCTTTTTTT
Source organism: Rhynchotus rufescens (assembly GCA_032273925.1). NCBI lineage: Eukaryota > Metazoa > Chordata > Aves > Tinamiformes > Tinamidae > Rhynchotus > Rhynchotus rufescens. The sequence goes on along the minus strand of JAVCKT010025071.1, from coordinate 11,842 downwards.
ACTGACTTTTTTTTTTTTTTTTTTACAAATATAGTGCACAGGAGCCAAAGAAAACAGTAACAAGACTAATAATTCATTAAGGTTTGCTACCAGGCCTAGCTCAGCTATAGAGAAATATTTTGCCAATTAGAAATATTTGTATTTTCCCAGATGAATTGCTCCGGTTAAATAACCTTGAAAGCACATTTTAGATAGCATTTTTCTACGCTATTCTTGTCTGTATGTGTAACAATGAAGTTGACTAAGGACTACATATTTGTTATAGCTCTGATCACAGTCAGCTTTACATCAGGGTACTATGCAAGGATCATGCTAATACTTTTCCATCTTTCTGTCTTTCCTTCCTGCCTTCATTTGAGTCTTCCTGCTTTTCTTCCATTCTTGAAAAGAAAGTGCCACAAATGTACATCACTGACTTATTATAGTGATTTTGAAATGTTCTCATTCCTTCTCCATAGTCGTAGGGAGTTCTACCCTAATAGGTGCTGTCCAGATGAAAAATTTTATAAGAGCAGAAGCAGAAGAGCTGCACATGCTGAAATACATTTCTTTCTAAGATAGATTTTAAAATTCGGTAATAAAAACATGCCATACTCCAAAAAGTCTAATCAAATTGCATTTCTCTAAAGTGCTTTGCAAACTGATCTCATTATTTCCTTGGGCCAGTACTTATTTCCCAAACACCCCAGAAAATAACATTCACTACCAAGGGGAACACAGTGTGCCTAATGAGTTGACAACATCACCCAGGCAGTTTCCTCCGCAGTCCCATGAGCTGTCATTTAGGCAGCAGTGCAGCTTATCAGGAATTAAGAAAATTAGCAGCTAGTTCATTACCAGAAAACCTATTCTTGGTTTCCAGTTTTTACACTTATTGTATGGACACCAGCCACACCATGAAGGAAGTTGTTCTGGCTTCCCCTGAAAGAGAACTGTTTTAGCATTGCCTCCCGACCTCTCATTTACCTTGGCTGAGTGTGGATAAACTTGTTGAAATACTCCAGCGCTGTTGGAAAGAGACAAGATTCTGGACTTCAGATACCGCTCCCAAGAACAACCAAGTAAAGGCTGCAGCTTCGCTCAGTTCTGCACTCCTCCGTTGTTTCTTTGTGGGAGACTTTTTAATAGTTTTTACTTGAAAAAAAAATGCCCCCAAAGTTACATTTGGGAATCTATCTGGTGGTATCTATGAGATATGAGAAGGAACAAAATAAAACTTGCATACATTTGATTGAAAGTGAGAGGCCAGTTAAGTAGTGTTTACATACATACTTATTAAAGTGCCTGTAGAGACAGGCACTGTAGAGACATGTTAAACTGCTATTTTTAGATATTTTTAAGATATTTTTAGGTACAACAGTATTACTTGGTTCCCAGAGAGCCTCATAAACCTTGATGAATGGCCTTCACAGAACCACTCTGATCCAGAGAAGCACTGCTATCTTCATTGTGAAGGTTGGCATACTTAGGCAAATCCTGAGCATCTGCTGAGTTAAATGAAGTTCTTCCTGCTGGTTACTCAAGTGCGAGTACTCAAGTTACTCAAGTGCTAGACTTATGTCCACCCAAGAACACTCATGACAACCTCTGTTTAAGCCCCAGATTTATTGTTTCTTAGCTCTGTATTTATCCAAAAGACAGATAAATACTTCAGCAGTGGGGGTGATGGTACATCTAAAGATGAAATAATCTGAGAGTCATGTCATGCCTTCCAGCCGAAACGTGCAGTCATGATCAGCAGCTATAGCTGTATTTATGACTACATAAGGCTACAAAAATGACGGGAGAATTTATCAGCAATGCCCCCATGTTAAAACTTCACATAGCAGCTATGCTAAACTGGGCAGTAGCACAGAAATAGTGATTGAACGAGGCCAACTTAAGGACGTGACATGTTTACAAGTTAAATACTTATCTCAAAATGAATTTCAACTCTGGCTTGTAATTATATATCACGCTGTTTCCAATTATCCACCTTTCACTGAGAAACAAAATGTGCCTGGTCTCCAGCAGCCGATTCACACATTGGAAGCAAAGCGAGTAGGTGTTAGGCAAAACTGGCCTAAGATGGATGCTCTGATTGCATGCCTGGCGCATTCAGTCATCCTTAAAATCCGGCTGGAGCAGGCAGGCTGGCCAAGGCAGACCATCTTTCTGATCCAGTATTTCTGCAAGCGGGAAAAGGAGGTGTCGAATGGCAACAAAGATTGAGATCACTGCAAGAGCTGGGGGAGTGTTCAGGCAGCTCAAGAAAGTGTCACGGCAAGGAGAGGGATTGGCAGGGATGCAAGTGGGACCACGGAGAAGGCCAAGAAGTTGTCATGGAAGTCAGAGCTGCTGCATGGGGTCTGGAAAACGTCCCTGTGAAGTCTGCTTGTTGGATGGCTTGAACGATAACACAGGTTGTGTGGAAATTTTTAAGTGATAGGACGTTCTTTTGTCCCAGCTAAGAGTTTTGGCTTCATATACATATACACATTCACTGTAACTTGGCATGTTGAGGACATATCTCCAGTGTGTTTTTCCATGTTTTACATCAAATTACATGCAAGCCCGCTGAGAGTCTCTTTTCCCTCCCTGGCGAGTGCTGTGCCTGCTGCACAAAGCAGAGGGAAAAGGAGAGAGGCTGCAAAGTCACTGGGCCTGACATCCTCCAGGGCTGGATTTCTTACTATCATTACTGACCCATTAATTTATTGTGCATCACCTTCAGCTGCTTCCAACTTACAATCGTCCAACTTTCAACCTGCTTGGAAGCCTCTAAGAAATACCTGCAATTGTGCAAGTAAAGGCAGTAGTGTCACACAGGGCGGCGACACAGAAGTGGATGCTGTTTATTCTGTGCCTACTTGTGACCAAGTGACATATGTCCATCGGTGTGAGAGGCATTCGAGAGGTATTGGAAATCAAATGGATGAAGAACAAATTATTGTAACTGAAGACTGTCCGCTCTCACAGCTAGTTCTAAGCACAACCATGGCTATTTTAGCTCGTAATGGCAGTTTTAGTACATGGCTCTTGCACACTGAGATGCTGGAAACATGATTTTAAAAGGCGAAGCTGGACAGAAGACAAAATGCCTCTGAGATCCCTCTTAAAGTTCACTATCTGACAAGAAGAATGCAAAACACCTCGAACGGGTGTCCCATCCCGTCCCCGTGTGATGCCCCCACTTCAGTGAAGCAGGACGAGTCCTTAGATTAGCCTTATTACGTCTAACTTCAATTGTCTGTTTATGACGACTAATCTAATCTTGCTGTTTCCATTTCTCTCCCCAAAGGCTGAGCTCCTCTTTTAATTTTCCACTGCTGGCACATAGCTCCTCCGCTTCTAGCAAGTAGCAGGGATCAGCCCGCGATTGCTGGCGAGCGGAGGAGCCGGGCCCAGGGCGGCCGCTGGCTGTCAAAGGCTCTAAGTAGGGGAAAGGCTGCGGAGGAGGTTGAGTTTATCCACGTGTGGGAAAACAAAAGCACGCCAAGGCCCCGGGTGGCTTCCCAGGACTAAAAGCCCAGCCTTGTGTGCGGTCACAGTGTCCAACAGGAACAGAGTGTCTCCAGCCCATGGCTCCGGCCTTGCTTGGCTTTCCCTGCCTGCCTCTGTAGGGAGAGGGGAGAAGGGGCCGCCACCACCACCAGCACCACGGCCTGGCTGCCATCAGTGCTCACCCGTGTCCACCTGGGATCGATACGAGCGTCTACACGCAGGAAATAGTCGTGTTGGGAGGCCAGAACTGCTCTACCCCAACCCAGGTCTTCCTAGGACCAGGAGCCGTTTGTTAGGTCACTGTCTCCACTTTGCTTTTTCCATGGAATTTATCATAAAAAAAAAAAAAGAAAAAGCTTTGCTAAAATTTTTTAAAGGTCTCATGTGTTTCCTTTTTTAGGATGGAATACGTTTGTTTTTTTTTTTCTTTCCATCTGGCTCAGAGATGGAAAAAACATCCTTTGATTTCTTTTTTCAAAATAAACTCTGTGTGATGCTCCAAAATTTGCGTGGAGATTTTCTTTTTTTTTTTTTTTTTTTTAAGAACAAAAAAAGCAAAAAACTAAACAAATAATTATTTTATTTGATAAAATTTTACATTTGGTTATGATTTTTTTATACAAAATACATCC
>JAVCKT010025069.1:27216-49252 GCA_032273925.1 Rhynchotus rufescens | reverse complement strand
CTTAGATGTCCTTTTTTTTTTTTTTTTTTTTTTCCTCGGGGTTGTTGCTATCGCTATTTTGCGATTGCAGCGTTTGTATCGCTGCGTTTGTATCGCTGCTTTGCAACTCCCACGGGGTTGTTGCTATCGCTGTTTTTGCAGCGTTTGGAGAGAAGCAGCAAACGCCTCTCCCCGCGAGGAGAGCCGCGCTGCAGAAAAGGGGCTGCAGGACGGCGTCGATCTTCGTAACGCTCATCCAGATGAAGACTGGTTACATAATAAGTATTATTATTATTATCATTATTGCGACTCTCTGCTGCTTATTTTTTGAAACGAAGACAAGATATAAGGGGCGGGGAGGGAGCAGGAAGGGATCAAGCTGGAACCGGAGCGGGTGTCGCTGGAGGGGGAAGAAGGCGCGGATGTCCCGGCCGGGGGGCGCTGGGGGCGGCAGGGCCGGGCTGCCGCCTCCGCCGCTCCCTCCGCGTTTCCCTTCCACGGCGTTAAACTCGTTCCCGGGGCTGTTACCGTTACTCGTTCCCGGGGCTCCGCGTCCGAGGAGCCTCCCGCTGCCCCGCGCCTCTTCCTGCGGGCGGCCCGGGCTCAGCAGCGAGGCGGGGGCTAACGAAGGCTGCGCTTAAGTTTCCCTTCCCACGGCAGATCAGGTACTGGGCTGCTGGCCAATTCATCAGCGCTCCGATCTTAACTTTACATCACTGCAAATTATACCCAAACCGCATTCAAGAAGAATTTCCCCCTTCCTAAATTCTCTTTCAAGCCATATTTAAACTCGCAAACCAAAAGCACATTTGCAGTTTCAGGACTCTTTGCAGACGCTCACTCGACAATAATCTGGAAATTAAAACATATATCCCCATAATGGTACCGGGCTGCGCGCACGTCGCCTGCAGAGCGCCGACGCTGACAGGTATTTTTCCGGAGCGTTTCCCTGCCTCTCCATGTGTGGTATCCCGCCGGGGCTCAAATCCGCCTCTCGGGGCGCCTGCCTCCCCGTGGGTTTTTATTACATCGCGTGATTAGATTTAAAAGTTTCGTTCGCCTCGCTATCAAGTAACTGGGAAAGATCGCACCTACCCGGTACGAGCTCCGAATCCTGCCAAAATCTGAGCGAACTAATGGGGGCTCTTTGCATCCCCCCCGCTCTCTCCATGGCCGTTTCCTACCGCGTTTCGAACCCCCCCTCTCCTGCCCGCGCAAACTCCGGCCTCCGGCTGCACAGCGGCCCTGGCCCCGGGGCCGCCCCAGAGACCCTCCCCGCGTCGCCATCCCCGTTTCTGACCCTTTCGCTACTCGAAATATTTCAGTCTACGAGAAATCGTGTTGTCCTGATAATCCCACCCCCGCCTTAAAAAAAAAAAAAAAAAAAAAAAAGTGTTGCAAAAATTGCGCTGAATGTTTCGATCTTTCGGAGTTAAAGAAAGAGGAAAGCGGTCGCTTTGGGGGATATTTCTGAGCGATACATCTGGAAGCGGCAGATGCACCAACACAACACACAGACCTGCTAGCCACGGCTAGTGGGGATGGGGCTGTCACCTCCAGCCCGCAGCCGCGTTCCCTGGGCACCTCGTTTGCTCCTACGGGGACACGAGGAGAGGAGGAAGAGGGCAACAACAGGAGGAAGATGAGGGCAGTGAGGCTCCCTCCACGCGCAGACTCCATCCTTCCTCCATCACCAAAAAAAATAAAAACAAAAATCTGTCCTCCCAGCGACCCCCGCCGAGTTTTTCCTACCTAATAAATAAATGAACAAATACGTAATTAAAATAATCGAATCGAGTCCGAATGGAGCCATTTGAATTGCTCGACGCCGGTTGCTTGAGCAGCTGGGGCTGGCAGAGCTACCTGTGCCCCGGGCGGGGGCGGGGGACGGGACTGGTGCCCCCGCACCGCCCTCCGGCCCCTTCACTGCCGAATCCCCGCGCCAAAAAAAAAACCCCAACCAGCACAAAATACCCCCCAGAGACAAAACGGAGAGAAAAGCGGTCCGGTGAGTGCTTGGCAAACGAGAGCTCCGAAGCCTTCGGCACCCTCCTCCTCCTCCTCGGCGCTCCGCTCGTTCCCGCAGCCGCGGCGGGGAAACCGCGGCCGCCGCGGAGCTTCCGCCGCCTCCGCGAGCGCCCGGGCCCCGCGGCCGCTCCGCGCTCCGCCCGCCTGCTCCGCGTTAGCGCTTTCACAGGGGGCTCAAGCAAATCGCATACAAGGTCACCAAATAATTAACAGTTGCGAATTCCCTCCTTGCCCATTAAAATGCTTCCCCGCTTATATTTCATTTTCCTTCTGCCAACCACAACACAACATTGGGCGGACAAAGGCGCCGCGCGGATTGCACCGCGTTGCAGCTTTCGGTCCACCCAGAAAGCCGCTGTTCCGCACAGACCCGTTGAACTTCGGGGGGGCATTTACGCCCTTTTTGTGCGGCCACATGAACGGCCGGGCCGTTTCCCGCCTCTGCGCGTGGGGTCCCCCCGTCCTCCTCCTGCTCCCTCGCCCCCTTGGCGCTCTCAAGGCAACCGCGAAGTCACGACGGACCCTGCCCATCGCAACGCGAAACTGCGGAGAGAAAACGGGGTGGAAAAGGAGACGATCCCGAGCGATTTAGGGCTGCGGAGCTCAACTTTTCGTGCGCAGGAAGGCGGAAATTTGCAGGCGCAAAGGGGAAGGCGAGCGCGGGGCTCGACCCCCGAGGGCTCCGCTCGCCCCCTCGGGCCGCGTTTTGTTTTCGCCCTGCGCTCCCCGCCGCTTTAGGGGCTCCCTTCCCTCTGCCCGCCGCTCTCCTCGCTCCTAATTGCGCCGCCGAGCCTCGGGGCCGGGGGTGCCGAGGCCAGCGCGAGCACCATCTGTGTTTTAATGAGTCACTTCATGTGCCAACAGCAATTTTCCTACATTCAGCGCGCTCCTGTCTGATCTTGCGACCGTAACAAGGGGGAGCGAGTGGGGGGCGGCAGTCGCAAACCCTCTCCCCCCCCTTTCTGCGCTGTTTCGCTAACGCTTTGGGGGTAGTGGTGGGGCAATAATGCGGCGGGGTGGCTTTCCTCGCTCCCAGGCCAGCCTGAAAGCGATCTCATGAGCTTTAAGGCGAAGGGAAGAAGCGCCGTGCGGAGAGGAGCAGCTGCGGGAGGCTGCGCCGAGCGGCTCCCGCCGTCCCGCCCGGGGCCGGAGGGTCCCGCAGCCCCTTCCCGCGGGCGACTCCACGTGGGAGCAGCCACGAGAGCCCCAAGTGTCACCCGGAGCCACTTCAACGCGCCCCCCGCCGCTGCTCTGTCCCCTGAAACGCTGCAACGAAGGAGCGAGTTAAGTCTGGCCACGAGTGCCGCTTAGGCGGAGAGCAGCCCCTCGAAGTGGGTCACTTTGGGCGCTAAACTGTGCGCGGATGAAGCGCCAGAAACTTCCCCCCCCTCCGACCCCGCTCTCCCCGAGGGAAGGCTGCTCATCAGCAGCACAACCGCAGCTCGCCAATTAAGCGGGCTAGGAGCCCACGGGGAGGTGGGCAGCGAAACGGCTCCCACTTCAGAGGAACGGAAGCTCTCTTGAAGTTTTTGGGGATGTGCCATTGGCTGGGCCACTTCATTATGGGAGACCAGACAATATCTGATATGTTATGACATGAACACTCAATTAGATCACTGAGTTGAAATACTCCAATCAGTGGCTTGATGCTAAGCAACCCCCAGAAGGTCCAGCAGAAGGTCACAGCCCGTGACACATCAAATCAAAATCAGTGGGGAAAAGGGAGGCTTTTCCTTAATCAAACCAGCACTTCTGCTCGCAAATCACTTCCCCCGGAGTAGAATCTCCCATGCAGCAAGATGAGCTAAATTTGTTAAATTAACTGTCTTTCTTCTGGTTATCAAGAATAAGATGATCTTGAATACGGCTTTTTTTTTTTTCTTTCCCCGCGGCTCGCAGAGTTTACTCCCCGTTTCCTTTCCTAGGAAAGCGGCTGAGATCATTTTTACGGCTAAACTTTCCAAACCGGATTTCTAGAAAGCGAGTTCTCCCGCTCCCCAGTCCCCGCAACGCACACGCGTGTTCGGAACGCTACGAAGAAAGCGAAGCCCGCAAGGCGAGAGCAGAAGCAAATCTCCGCGTGTCCCCTCCCTGGGGGACGTGGGCGAAAGGGGCGCAACTTTGCGCGCTTCCCCGCGGCCCCCGCGGGCCGGGGCTGCCCGCCCGGTGAGGGAGGCGCTTTCCTGGCCGCGTTTTTGTGTTCCAGGGGGAGCGCAGGGGCCTTCTCAGCACAGAAAGCGGCGTGGAGCGGGAATGGGGCGGCAGCCACGGAGCGGGGCTGAGAACGGGGAAGCGAGAATGGGGGAATGAGGGAACGGGGGGATGCAACCCCCGCTAGGAGCCGGGGAATTAGTCTGTCCAGCGTGGAGCGCAAGCCAGGATATCGTAAAAAATAATAATAATAATAAATAAAAGTTGGGGTCGGGCAGAGGCATGGGAAGGGAGTTGGTTTAGTTCTTTCCCTGGATGCCCGTAGACGCCGCCCCGCTGCCCCGCTACAGGGTGAGGAAGGAGGAGCGGGGCGAGGGCATCGGCGGCGCCGGGGACACCGAGGGGGCGGACGGGCGGCGGGCACCTTCCCCGGCGCGTTAAGGGGCGCGCAGGGAGCGCCAGGGCCGCGGCCGGGTCGCGCTCCGACCGCCCCGTCGGGCCCGGGGGCTCCGCGCTTTTCCAGTGGCCCCTCGGCGAGCTCGGCCGGCGCCCGCGCGAGCCAAGGGGCTTCCCCGGGCGCTCTGAGCGCCACATTTGCGCCACGATAGGGGAGAGCCTTTCTCGGGCAGATGGGAATGAAGAAAAAAAAGGGTTTTTTTTTCTTTTCCCTTTTTGTTTTCTTTCTTTTTTTCTTTTTTTCCCTTTCCATTTACACGCCAGCCGCGCCTGTTGCTCCGCGGGCAGCTCAGCCCCGCACAAGCGTTTCGCGCACGCAGCGTTTGCGGCCGTTTTCACTCGCAACCCCAACCCTTCCACCCCTCATCCAAAGAGCCCCCGTCCCGCAGCACCGCGGAGCGCGGCGCGAGCGGAACGCCGCGCAAAGCGCAGCCTCCGCGGGGGCCGCGCGTCGCGCGTGGCCGCCGGCCGCACTCACCCCGACCGCGGTCTACGAAGCTCGTGACGGTGTCGGCGGCCGCGGGGGCCTGCGGGAAGCTCGCGTTGGCGCCCGGCGCGGCGGGCACGGCGTGGCTGCGGAACAGGGCCAGCATGTACTCGTGCGGCTCCGCCCGCGGCGGCGCCCGGCCCCCGGGCCGCGCAGGGAGCGGCTCCGCGCAGGGAGCCCCGGCCCGCACCCCGCCCACGACCCCCGCGCCCCCCCACAGACACCCGGACCCCCCACACACACACAGGCACCATGTCCCCCCCAGGCACGGGGACCCCCACGTGCGGGGACACCCTCCCGGCCCATCTCCCACCTCCATCTCTCCGGCACCGTGCGCCCGTAGGACAGCTTCACCCCCCTCACATTGTGACAATCCCTTTAGGGCCACCCTCCCTGCCCAAAATAAATGGGGAGGAAAAAAAAAGGAGGAGATGCCATAGAATGGAGCCAGGGAGTGTCCTGCAGGCTCCTGCTTCCCCCCGGACCCTCAGCCCCACGAGCTGCCTCCTTGCAGCCACTGAAAACAGGGATCTCCTTCCACAGGGGCAGAGTGCAGGGGTCTGCACCGGCCTTTTGGACAGGAAACACCCTTTAGGCCTGGCTTTTTCCCATTCCTGGGGGTTGTTCCAAAGAGTCGCCCACAGACACTCCTTGGGGAAGGAACTGCTGCCACCCCTGGCCCTGGGGCTCTGGGCCAGCATTTGATTTGCTCCCACCAAAGGCATCATTGAGAAACAGAGGAGAAATCGTTGAGAAATCTGCTCCACCGCTTTAGGTCTCGAGGATGGATGGGGACGGGGAGCCAGGTCTTGCGGACAAGGTATCCTCAGGGCCCGCTGGATGACACGGGCTGAGCACCCAGCTGGAAAAGCCCATCTAGGAGCTCCCGAGCTGGCAGCAAGTCTCCCAGCACGGAATATCCCCGGCTGCACGGAGGAAATAACGCGAGCAGCCCCCAAATGCCTGGCCACGGCAGCCTGCCGCTCCAGGGGAAAGAGGAAAGGGCTCAGGAGGCCACAGGAGACCCCTGGGTCACTGCTTTAATCTGGATTTTGCATTCTCCCATCACAGGGAAGATGTCTTCAGACCGGGAGGAAGCCTAAGAGGACAGCAAGTTCTGCGCTTAACCTGGCTGCAAGTCAGGGAAGCTGGTTATTAATTTAGCATTTTATCTCTATATATATAAAATCCTGATGAACACTAGAAACGAGTGTCCTGCAAGTTTCAACACCTCCCTGACTCAGCCTCTTCATACCTAGAAAAAGGAAGACCAAATGCTGAGTTCTCTCCTTTGCCTCCTTTTATTTGCATCCATTTTTTTCACACTATCTACAAGCAGGAATTCCTACAGCTGGTAGGAAATGAGTATTAGCTATTATACAAGTACGCACACACATACACAAAATCAACTGCTAAAGAAGGTCACAAAAATGACAAATTTGTTCTCAGGGTGGTAAAGTAGGAGTAACTGCAGTAGAAAAAAAAAGTTCAGTTACAGAGGAAAGGACATTTAATTCAAACCAACGGTAAGGGAATAAAAATACATCTGTCCTAAGGAGCATTTGTCAGAAGAAATGACTTTTGGAAGCTCTCATAAGAGGAATAAAAGTTAATAATAAAAAGCAACTGAACTAAAGTAAGACATGGGCAGTGACCCATATAGAAATCTATCAGGCCACATAAACCATATACTACCACCACATATATGTATTTTTAATTAAGCTGAACTGATACAGCCACATTTTGCACTATTGAAAAAAGACAGAGCTAATGAAGGGGAAAAAAGTTAAAAAGTTAAAAAAGAGTTAAAAGTTAAAAAGTGATTCTGTGTATTTCCATCTCAAGAGCCCACAGAATGAAAAATCAGTGAGCCTGCCCAGCTCATTGCTCCCTGGCACGGGGAGTCCTTTGGGGGCTTCCTTGGCCACCCTAAATGCTCCATATGCTTGCAAGCAGATTAAAGCAAGCACTTCAACCAGGCTAGACCCCCGTGCACCATCAGTGCTTGCTGGGCCATCCTTACTGATGCTGCAGGTCAGCAACTCCGCCTAGGTCTGCTCTGCATGGATTTACTCTACGTTTTCCTCCCAAAGAGGGCACTTTGGGCTCAAGTACAACAGCTTTAGCTAGAAGAGCTCACTATAAAGGAAAGCACATTTTCTAGAACTCCAGAAGCTCGTGGAGTCTGATCTGGTGATTTAAAGCCTTAAAAAGGCTAAAGGAGGGTAGAAAAGCAGATGTCCACACAACATGATGTTAACCATGCTTCAAACCATAGCAACATTAGGAGCACAGTTTTAAAACAAGCTTAAAATATCCCCCTTCTCCCTGCCTCTTCTGTTGCAGCATCACTGCAGAAGATGAATTTGCAAGAGCTGGGTATCATTAAGCAAAGCAAAGGCAGAAATACCACAGAAAGTATCATCCCCCATAAAACACTTGTGTTTTACAGGACACACGTGACTCACAGTGGCACTTCACATCTTTTCTCCCATTCATCGCTTGTAATATCAAATTGTTATTTATGCTGCTCTAAATTGGTCTACTGCAGCTTTTAAATTAATAGTCTCCTTCATCAGTACCTAAGGAATGAAATTACTTTTCTTCACAAAAGACATGTTTTGACCACAAAATAATTCAGCAACACCCTGCCCATGCAGAGAGCTGTAACTCACCCATAAGGTAACAAGAGAGATAGCAAAGAGAAACAATAGTTACTGGAAGGAAGGAGGGGGAAATATATATGTATTCTATTAATTTTATATACAGATACAATAATATTATATAGGAGTATATTTTAATATATATTTTATATATGTAGACAGGTCAAGCAGACCTGCTCAAAGAAGCCTTCCAGGTCTGCAGGGCTGGCTCAGTGTGTTGGCTCACCAAAGGACTGTGGCTGAGCTCTGCAAGGCTATTTCAGTTCCTTATACATAAAATGAGCTAATATATCTTCTCTTTGCCTCTATACCTTATGTATTCAAACAGCAAAAGATAAATCTCTCCCTACTGAGCTTACCAGCTGTTCATGCTGCATCTAGACTCCTTAGACCTCTAAAGTGTTTCCATCATAGGATTGGCAAGTCCTAAGGGAAAGAAAGGGTTAAGAATCAACTTGGATTCCCTAGAGAAAGCAGAAAGGCACAAGAAAAGAAGCCGATTTTACCCAAAGGGGCAAAAGAAGGTTTAGGAGGTCCCTTATGGTATGTCAAGGAAAAAAGCATTACAGTCCTACAGGGGAAAAACATACCTGTTAACAAATTAAGTGAGAGTGGAGTGAGATCTAGGATGTCTGGAATAGTTAATATCCTTAATACTCCTTAATAGCTTACAATGGGCTGTCTTCACCCAATTCATTTATTTGGCGTAATTGGGAACAACAGAGACTTGGAGAAATACCTGGGGACAAATGGGAGGAGATTCTAATGTGAATACATAAAAGCTAATGGAGCTGAGTGACATGACTTTGTTGCAGGAAACAGCCTCCCCAATATACACCCATGTGGGTTCCTAATTTTCTTACAAGCAGTGCTCAGTATCCCAGAGCACCTTCACCTGAGCCCTGCTAATCGTGCTGAGCAGAGAGATCTCCTGTCAAGGGGCTGGGTGAACACCCATGGAAGGGAGGCTAAAATAATTAGACCACAGTTAAGAGGGCTTCAGAAGAAAAAATGGCAAAATCAGTGTCTTCATAATATTATAAACCACTATCTTCATATCATAAAGCAGTATCTTCATAATGAAGTGGCAAGTCAGCTGCTTTGACAGCATGCAACCACTCTCCTCCCCAAAATATGATAAAATATTAAAGGTTCCTATAATTAAACTTATTTTTTCCCCATATAATCTAACTCATATTCTACTTCTATATGCCAAATGTGAAAGCTGTGGTCTAACAGAGCACGATGTCTGCTGCGCACTGATGCCATAACCTGATCAATGCTACACTACTGAAGAGCACAAACTGCAGAGCCAGCAAGAAATTCAAGCAGAGGCGTGCGGGATGCAAGGGAACAAGGGGCCTGAGGCCGCAGGGATTTCCGATGGGCTCCCTGACTGCATGGAGCGAGCAGGGAAAGCCGTGGGCTGCAGGAGCCCGTGACAGCAGAGCCAGGCACGGTGCCTTCCTTACTGCTCAGCTAACAACGGTCGCTGCGCAATGCGCAAGGGCTAAAGTAACAGAAACGTGACTGTGTAAGAGGTTAATTATGTGCATTAAAGGTACAAAGTGAAAAATACAAACACTACAGTGTGGGTGGGGAGAAACCGGAGCGTCTACTTGTGACTGCCAACATTTGGGGGAGCTCTAGTTTCTCCCGAGGACCTCATTGACTCAACTGCTCGCATTTGCTTACAGCTAATTGGAGGAAGCGGTAACGAGGGCTGACTAATCGCCTCGCCACACGCCCTGCAGACTCATTCCGGTGCCACTTAATACAACCCGCTGATCACTCAGACAAAACTCAAGTTTTACGGGGATTTCAGAGGCTGGTCGGCACTTTCCTTTGCACATAGTATTTGCATAAAATGCCTCTCCCTTTGTCTCTACCATACAAGAGTAAAACTTGGGCTGATGTAACCAAGCTGACAGGCAAGAGCAGCTGAGTAAAAACAGTAAAGAAATCACAGTACCTGCTCCGTTTGCCTTGAAGGTCCTATGGCGTAGCAACATCATTGCTCCCATCTTTAATGTTACTGTGACATATAGAGGTCTGTTAGCACCAGCCACGTGCACACCTCTCTGCTTTTCTGTGCAAACACACACAGGTGCCATTACTGTGCATTTTTTTTTTTCAGATAAGACTTAAAGGATCAGTATTTAACTGCAGCTCCAAGTTCAACGCATGAGAGGCAGTGTTTGTATTGCAGCAATTTGTCACCACACTTGGAGAGAAACATTGGCAGTCAGACGATCCGCTGCACACTCACCTCATTTAAATGCAATTCAATTCAGACAGACCATTTGGCACAAAAATTAGGAAGATGACTTAACAAAAAGCATGCAAGGATTCCTTTGAACCAGGTGACAGGGACATTTGTGTGCAATGTTCACACAGGAGCTGTCCAAGAAAGCCCATGGCCATTAATCACAAAGTAGCAATTGAGGAGTCAGCCAGAGCTTAAAGCTTTTTTTTTTTTTTTTTTTTTTCCTGGCTTTGTTTTAAAGGCGCCACATAATGAAAAATAGAAGTAGACTGATGTGCTGTCTCACACAACCCAGTCAAACACTGAACATTCAAGAGCGTGCCTGGGCCAGGACAAGTAGGGTGGTGTGTAAACCGTGTACAAAAGGCCTCCCTTTAATCAGTTTGTTGGTTTTTGCAAACAGGAAAGTTAAATGAAGCTAATAGTGTAAGTCTGGAAGTAACCACTCACCCTTCAGTGGAGAGAGGTGGCTTTCACTTACGTTGGTTCTTCGAGCCACTGGCAGTGCTCTCTGAGCCTGAGCCTCGGCAATCCTCCAGCTTTGGGGCAGTTGGATTCCTTCCTTCCATGTAATGTTCTGTAGGAACCAGGAAGCACGTTTCCTTTCTAGGCAGTTCAACCCTTGTTCATTCAACAGGAATAGCCATCTTTATGGTTATAGGAGCTAACCATTGACCTTATGCTGGTAGCAACTGGCATATGGGGAAGACACGTGTGTTTGCTAACAAGACCTAGAACTAAATTCATGTTTGCAAAGATTCCCAATATCCGATTGAGGTTTTCAGGAAGGGAGAGCATCCGTGTTTAACCAGGACAGAGAGGCCGCCTGTCCACGTGAGCTGGGGAGATGGGGATGGACACACGGCCTGAGGTGGGAAAACAGGGAGCTGCTGCCCGCCTCTCCACCCAATAAACCTGCACTACAGAGCCAGGAACATTAAACTGGCTCCTGAATTCAGCCCAATTTCAAGTCATAGCAACCTCACTTACATAACGGGATCATTTCCCACCTATACAGAGGCAAGTTGGAACCAAACACTGAATCTCCCAGACCCAATTCTCTTCTTATTTGCACCAGCATCATTTAATGATTATAATTACTCACAGTTAATAGATAAATTATTCACTATTACTCAGTTAATAGTCTTAGGGGTTTCTTTTCCTCCCTAGCAAAAAAATCCAAAAACTGTCAGCACAGACAAGTATCAGTCAGGTGCAGGATGGAGCGTTGTGGAACAGATAGTTTCCACAGTGACACTGCATGGGGACTGAAGACACTCGGTCACCCTCATCCTGGTGCAACTGCTCCAGCTGGATGTACTGCTCACACAAAGCCTAGTGAAACAGGGTACCTGGAAATGCTGCATTTGGAGGTAACTTCAGCACTGTAACTTGCTCTCAGTGCTCAATCCTGCTCTCAGATGGTCCTCCATCTCCTCCAGAGACACAAGCTCTAATGCCACGAGCAGACACAAGTGCCACCTGAGACAACCTACACTCTTCAGAGATTCCTACAGCTATAAAAACTTTGCAGGAAGTTCCGGAGAGCGGAAAGCAGAGCTCTGTCAATCACGGGCTCTTAATTCCCAAACTGGCTCCTGAAAGAGATAAGATAAAGCCAAAGGAGATGAAGCAACTTCAAAGCCAGCAGCAAGGCATTCACAGAGTGCTAGATTTAGAAGGCGGCTATTGAGAGTATTAATAAGTAAAGCAGGGGGAGCTTCCTTAGGGATTTGCTCCTTGTCCCTTCCAGGTTTTGGGAAGTCTCCTGTGATTAGTACCACCCCAGAACTACATTACAGCAGATATAACACGGGGATGCAGATATAGCTAAGAGGAGGAAACAGGAGCACTAGGAGAAGCTCTCTGGAACAGCCTTCCACAATTAGGTACCTGAGGAAGAACAATGACATCCGAGGCCTCTTGGAGAAGAGCACAAAGCTCCTGTGGTTCCATTCATCAGCCTTCCCCAGAAAAATGAACCCGCCTGCTAATTAAAGCAGCGGCTACGCATGTGGGATGACTCAGGAGCCCTGCAAGCGGCTCATGCCGCCAGGGCCGTGCGTAACAGGCACCGTTCTGTGCTGAGTGCGGCCCCTCGTGAGTCACCCCGGCCCGCACACGCCCGGCCTCCCCAGGACAAGGCACAGGCAGCAGCTTGAGAGGGAAAGTCTATTTTTAAGCCAGAACACGAAAAACAGTTGTTCTTGCTGATACTATTTGACCTGGATGATCAGAAACAGAATAACAGCTCCTCCTAACAGCTCTCAGGAGCTGCTACCGTAGCAGAGAGAAAACGATGCCTCTGATGGTTTTGGCTGAGAAAAGCAGGCAGAGAGCAGTGGACAAGCCCTAACAACACGCCTTTGGGTGCCATCTCTCCAGCAGTCAAAAGACCTATCCACTGAATCAAATTAACCCTGAAGTGTTTAGCTACCTAGAGAGCATAACCTTACACTCCTCTAAAAACCTTACAGACTTTCATACACCTTCCTTTCAGCTCACCTTTGAAATAAGTGATATAAAATCCATTTGACAGAGAAGGCACCAACAAACTACACAAGCAACCCAAAACTGCACAGGGCCGGCAACAGGTCTTGCTGCCTCCTGCTCATCCGTGGGACAGTGCCACTTCCCAGGCTTTCCTCCACCGCAGTCGCTGGTGATTTGCTCCTGAAGGAGGAGACGCCGGAGCCTCGGTGTTGGCGAACATGACTGAGCATGCAGGGCAGCTGCGAGACGCGCGTGTTTGACACGGCGCTCGCTGGAAGCCGCAGGATGAGCTCTGCCTATCAGGGCTGTGAGTCACATACAAATCGGTGCTCACAGCATTTCTGGGCTTGCTTTAATATGCTCTGTTGCAGGCGGTGCTATCACAGAGACTCTCTCGGCAATCCTTTCTTAGGCAGTCTTTCCATCCTCTCAGTACAGAGTGCCTACACCAGATTTGCAGGCTGCTCCTATCCACGGCAAGAAACAACAAGAAACAACAGAAATAGACTTGTATTCTGCATTCACGTCTGCGTGGCCTCTCTGGCCCTTTAGGCTCTGTTTGACTTCTCCAGCCACTAATGTACCCCAGAGAACAGGGTATGTTTCATTAAGAGACAACATTAACATGGTGGAAACACAGAGATACCAAAGCAAAAAAGGACTCTCAGATGACAGCAATTACAAGGAATACCTCCTTCCCCCACAGTGTTAACAGCACCATCCAGCTGAGAAGAGGTCATTTCATTGCACAGCTGGTGAGTTTGGGGGGGCCTTAACCTTGCACTGGACTTGCAAAAGGCTCTGCCTCTGGGGCCAGGTGCAACTTATTGTCCTTAACGAGGCAGGTGGGAGAAATTAAGGGCAGTTACTTGCTCTCTAAAAAGCACCAGCAAGGTACAAAGCTTTATCTTTGCCACATCTAAGCTGCAGCCCTGACTCTCTTTTTTATCAGCAGCCCTGCAGAGGTGAGAGGGGTCAGCAGAGGCAAGGGGAGCTCAAGAGCAGGCCAGGTTCATTGGCTCATACACAGCGTGAGAGGTAGCCCTGCCATCCCTAGCACTTCCCTGAGGTCAAGCAAGTCCCTGCGGGCAATCCTGCTTCAAAAGTGCCCAGCTTGAAGCCAAATGGGTACTTGAGAGGGGCAAAAAACACTGCAGTGAGGTACCACACTGCCCTGCTGCAGCTCCATACCCCAGCACGCTAAGACCTTTGTGTCTGTTTTAAAATGACTGTGAATTCTGTTCTGCTTCACACTTATTAAAAGGACTCTTTGGGCTGGATTCTGCCCAGATAACCAACTCCAGAACAGCCCTTCCGGGCCAAACATCCCATAGAGGCTTCCAAGGGAGCTACCTGCACTCTATTTCCCAAAATTTCCTTGCCTTCCATCTGTGTCATGCCTAGGCATGGGAGCATTTGCCCACAGGGAGAGCCCTACATGCCACTTGTCCTCATGGTTTGCAGCCCCATACGCGACAGACAGGACCCCCTCCACACTCTCAGAGCCCCAGATGAGCTGCACCTGCCAGTGCTGGGGGAGGAGGGACACACACAACACAGGTGCTGGTGGAGCTGCCCCACACACATGTATAAAGGTGGATGCAGCAGGCAGGGGGTAGCCCCTAGCCCCTGTGCCCATGGATGGTGTGTCCCCTCTGGAGCAGTACCTGGAGCGCTGCGATGGGCAGGTAAGGGTGGCGAAGGGAAGCTTTAAAAAAGGGAAATGCAAAAAGAAGGGGGCGGGGGGGAGAGAGAGAGGAGGAAAAAAAAAAAAAAAAAAGGGAGAGAGAAGAAAGGATAAAGGGAAAAAAAACAGGAGCTTGCGTTGGCCGGGAATCGAACCCGGGTCAACTGCTTGGAAGGCAGCTATGCTCACCACTATACCACCAACGCGGCACTGCAGTGATGTTCCCACCCACATCCCACGAGCAGCTCCAGCTGCTACAGCTCTTGCCCAAAATTCCCCTTTTTCCCCTTTTTCTCATCTCCACTGGCTCCCTGGTATGGGGCTGTAGCTGAGCCCTTTGCTCACCCTGCAGGACTTTGCTCCTGTGCCCTCTGCTTCTCACTGATGTCCCATTTTAAGCTACTATTCAGCCTGGGTTTGGCTGAGCTCTTCGAATCTATGTCCCTTCTAGCAGCAGTGGGCAAAGCCCCCTAAAGTCTATTGCAGTGAGTTACAACTCCCCAGCTTTCACAGCTAGTGCTCAGGTTTGTGTTTCAGCTTTGCTGAGTTGCTGCTTGGAGCAAACGTGTGAGGTATCAATGGTGAAGGAGAGAAAAAAAAAGGCAGGGATAGAAACCTGGGCAGTTGTTTAAAGAAGTTGGCTTCGATTTATGTCTATATGGGTTGCCTGGCCTCTTGTAATGGGAATGAAAATCATAGAAAATGGCTGTTTCCCTCAAACTACCCTACCCTAGTGATCTCAGATCTCCTTTATGGAGCTGGGGGGAGATCTCCCAGGCCATGCAGCTGAGGGGCCCTTGGGTGAAGCTCATTAACCTAGAGCCTGTGGCAGTAACACACAGCAGGACACAGGCTGGTCCGGTGCCCCCCTGCACCGCTGCTCAGCATCCGCCTCGCAAGAAGCATCTTCCACACTGCTTAACTGCTTAATCCTGTAAGGTTGTGGGGTATTTTTTTGTTTTTGTTTTCCAAAGTCATCTGGAAACCTGATGAGAAAGGAAGAGTTGCTTTCTTTTACTCTATGTAGTTTATTTTGTTTTTCTCTTTTCCTTTCATTTTTCAGCTGTTTAATGCTTGGGGCTTCGTATTCCACTCTCCTCTTCCCCATCAACTTCTTTGTTCAAGCTATGCCACAAGCTGTGTGCTTAGCATCTATTTCTTTACTCTGTTAATATTCTCTGCCCCTGACTACAAGATGTGAATAGTCCTATGAGACTCAGTGATGAGTTCGGGGCGGGGAGGGAAGAAGGCCTGTTTTGTTTTTAATTGCACTGTCTGATGAAGGTCACTTGGTTTGCAGGGAAGGAAAAAAAAATCCTAGTCTGCTCCTATACAGCTATTACTTGGTGTACTGTAAGACTTCTGCAGACTGTTTTCCTTCCCTGTTGCTAATATAGAATATATTTATTTAAACACTGTTTTAAAGCATTGTTAAAAAAAGATGCCTAGCTATTCCATAGCATTTTGTCTTTCTGCAAGCCTCTATTTATTTCTTTAAAATATGCTTCTGACTCAGTAATTCTGAGTGTGCTTGGGGCCCTCTTTTCCAGAAAGCAAGAGTTAGGGAATATCTACTTCTCCAGGACCGGTTCACCCCAAATGATCTCCAACAGGTTTAACTTGAGGTATTTGTCCAGCTGTTGTCATGAGGCCAGATCCATCTGGGAGAGGCTCTGTGGGTTTTGCCACTTAACAGTTTTCCCAGTGTCTGCAGCAGGACATGCTGGGCAGCACCTGGAGCAGAGCTCTCCTGCGAGCAGAGCACACAGGGCCATGTGGCTACGCGAGCTGATGAGCACAGAGAGTGCAGTGATACCTGCTGTGGGCCGGGACGCGCAGATCCAGCAAGCCTGTTCCCTCCGAAGACCAGGGTTTCCATCTTGTGCTCTGCTGCAGGGGTTTCCATCTCCTGCTACACTCCCAGCTCCAACATGCGCTTGGATATCTGAGTCTGTTTGGCTTTTGATCCTAAAAACCTCTAAATGGAGACAAAATTGCTGGTGTGGATCATCTAGATCAGGCTGCAACCCTCTGTGGGTGGCTGCTGAGATGACCCTCCTAGAAGCAGCTTTTCCCTAACAAGAGGATCATACCCAGACGAATAAGGGATATGTCCTTCCTTGAGCACTTCCCTCCTCGCTATTCCAGTGCCTTTAAATTGCTTTTTTCTTATTTAAACAGGTGATATTGATAGAGGAGGCCATTAGCATGCAAGAACTTGCTTGCAGATGTGCTGCATGCCTTGACTGCTTGAGCTGAGGAGGGATTCCAGCTCTGTCTTGCTGGAATTAGCTCCGTAGCCTCCAGCAGCCGAATGCAGGAGCTGCTGGGGGCTCTGTGAACTGCTGCCCTCTGTTGCACAGATGGACTATAACACAGATCCCATCCCCTGTGTGTGGGCAGGGGGAATCTGAATGCAATGAAGGAGGCTTGGAGCCAGCCAGAAAATGCCAGCTGTCTCCCAGGGAAAAACTCAGGAGTAGTTGTGTGACTCACACTGAAGCATGGCAAAGGGTGTCAAGGGGAAACTGCTGCTGTTGTCCTTCGAATTACCAATGAAAGTCTAGAATATTTCTCAGTTTGTGGTGTGATGTGGTGCAGGCTGCCCACAAAATGCAGTGGGAACATTTGCTGCTTTGCTATAGAAAGTTTTCTTGCATTTCCTCGTACCCTCCATCTTTGACCCTGCTGAATCACCATTGGAGTTGGTGGGTTTGGGTCCTCACTTGCAACTTGGGGGCTGCTGTTCTAGTTTTGTTTGCTAGTTTGACTCTTGAGCTATAAAAATAAAACTGTGCTGAGGGGAAATCATCTTGATTTTTATTTGCCAGAGACAGGCAACACCCTTGAAATCTTCAAAGTATTATTTGCTATAATGTGGGTGGAGGAGAAATACTGAAACTTCCTCATTGAATGAAAGATGCATTTTAATTCAGCCTCTCAGTTGAGGTAAATATTTTAATACATGAAGTTTAATGACACTTTTTTTCTTAATTCAAGGATGATATCTCAACTAGTCCTCAGCTGTTTGCTCCCATGAGCCCTTATGATGTAGACCTTCCAATTCAGACAACTCCAGATGCACCATTTGCTTCTCAATTTAATCAGCCCAAAGAGCTTCCTCCAGATTTCTCCTCGGTGGATCTCAGCTTTCTTCCAGATATTAGCCAAGATGACCAGGACCAAAATCCACGTGAAGGAGCTCAGGATACGCAAAAAGAGCTTGATGGATCCGTGTCAAGAAAGGAGGACAGTGGTGTCTTTCTGGAGGAGAGCGGTTTGTCAGAGGCAGACACAACCCAGCCGTGCTCCGAACCATCTGGGGCCTGTCCTCCTCTGACACCAATGACGCCTGTGACCCCCGTGACTCCTGCATCCGAAAGCTCTGGCATAGTTCCTCAGTTACAGTAAGTAAATGTGTGCAGCAGGGAATAGTTCTGGGGACAGGACTGTGACTGCTGAAGCCTCATCTCTGTGAGGCCCGGCTGTGTTCTGTTTGAAGTGCTTAGTTGACTTTATCCTTGCAAGAGAAGGGAGGAAGAATGGATTGGGCCTAAATAAGCAAACCCAAAACACTGTGTAAAGTTTTCTTTTTATTATTATTTGAGAGGTAGAATAAATGAACAGATGATATGGGAAGACAACTGCATTTTATGACAATGAATTCAATAAAAAAAAATGGAAATGGCATAGAAACCTGCACAGAAACATGCGGAAGAGTGGATGTGGCATTTGACCAACTAGGGGGTTTATATGCAATACCTCTGGCTTCCTAAGGGCAATGCACTCTCCTGGCAAACAGGAACTGAAGAATCTCTATAGTAGAATTGTTCGGTATAAGTGATTTACTATATAGTGTGTGTATATATGGTAGTTACTGCAAGCCGCAGAATAAAAAGGCCAAAAAGAAATCCCACTCAAAATGGGGGGGGCATTTTCCAAGAAAGGAGGATCTCAGTGACCCCAGAGCTCTGAAGATGTAAATCTGCTCCTCTTTGCAGATAAGTCTCCCTTTCTGCTCTCAAAGAGGTCAAGAAAAGATGCTTTCTTACAGGATCCTGTTCTGTCTACATTAGAGCAACTACAGAATAGCTTCTATTTGTACAGTGTAAGATACCCTTATCCACCTTGAGTGTTGCAGTAACTCTGTAAACCCTTAGTAAAAGGGCAATTTAAAGCTATAAAAGCCTTCACTGATGTATTTATTGGAAGACACACAGGCTTAGTATGCAGGGACTAATAATTTGGAACTTCGTTATATCTTCTGCTGTGAGAAACCTTAATTTTGGTATTGAATTACTTGAGTTTTGCCAAAAGTAGCTTAGTGTTGGAGTGGGAAAGAGGCAGGCAGGAAATTAGTTGATGGCAATTAATTGGACTGTGACTTCACACTAAGCTAATAATGTTGGGGTTTGGCTCTGTAAAGGCTTGCTTTTGCAGTAAGAGAATTCCTCTCTTGTTCCTCAGGAATATAGTGTCGACTGTAAACTTGGCCTGTAAACTTGATCTGAAGAACATAGCTCTGCACGCCAGAAACGCAGAGTATAACCCCAAGGTAAATCTAAGGACTTTAAGCTTTACCTCCACTTCTCTTTCTCAGCGCTGCTGAATTTAAGCTCAAGCAAGGTCTGTAGGTTTTGTCCCTTTTCTCATAGCACTGTCTTGATCCACAGGAGAAAGCCACAAAAGTTCTGCAACTTGGATTTGTTAAATTTAAAAAACAAAATGTGTTTTTGTCCCGTGTTTGTTTGTCCTTCTCAGAATAAAGCACAGAATGAAATGTTCCCCGCCAAAAGATGTGACCTCTCCCATCTCTGGTTTGTTCCCCCCTGCTGAAATGGCTCAAGCAGCCCTCATCTGGGGTGGGGGGATATGGGGGGGGAAGCTGCCCCAAAACTCCTGAGCGAAGGAAAGGAAATTGGGGAGTCAGACTGGCTTCTGGGGAAGCTGTGGTATGATGTGACACTTCTAGCAAATGACCTGGACTGTAGAAATTTACTGAAAATAGATGGGGAGACTAAGGCATTTAAAGATGTTGAAATGTAAGGAAAGAGGCAGGGGCCTTGTGTCTTGTTCTTGAACCCCCATGTCCTTGAAGATTCTTGTTTGAAGGTAATAAGTAAGCACTTACTCCTGCAAATCAAGTCCATGCTGTGCTGAGCTACTTGAAGGTGGTAATTTCTGGAATAATGAACAGTACCAATTGTATCCTCCAGACTGATTGTGAGACATTACTCTCACTTTCTAGAGGTTTGCTGCTGTGATCATGAGAATCAGGGAACCACGAACAACTGCCCTTATTTTCAGTTCAGGAAAAATGGTCTGCACTGGAGCAAAAAGGTGGGTCTTCGAGCTATAACATTATCTACCACTGAATGCCATAATAGAGAATTAAAAATAAAGCACCAGTCCTGAAAATGTTTAGCTTGCTTCACTGTGGGAGTTCAGTAATTACTGAACTGCATGCTTCTGCTCCCAATTACGGATTGAGCCAAGCAGACATTAGCAGAAAAGCTGCTAAAACTCCCAGGACTTCGTTAAGAAGTGATATAAGCGTTTCTCACTGACTTTAAAGTGAGTCAGGGCATAACCTGTGTCTGTCAAGTCTCTCTTCAGTGTGTATTCTCTAGATCTGCCTCCACGAAAAAAATAGGAATTGGAGAAAAAGGAAGATTATTTCTATACCTGGAAGCTCGTCCTCAAGTCCAGCAGTTTTCTGATTTATGGCCTGAAATGTCAATAGAATTAGCTTACAGTTTAAAATGTCTCTTCTCCTTAAGCTTGTTCTTCCCGAACTTAAAACTTCCATGCTGAAGGTTGGGCTTTGCCTCAAAGCTACCAGAGTTGTTTCCATGTTTCTGTGCCTGGCTTCTTGGTGCAATATGGTTACTCCAGAACAAGCACATGGCAGACAAGATTAGCTAGATAGAGAGCTTGGGGCTTGTCTGAAGAGGTCTGTATTTTCTTGGCAGGTTAACTCCCGTAATGGGCAGAACAATTATATAAGGCTAGGTATGAAAGTGTGGAAAAAAAAAAAAACAAAAAAAATAGGTTAAGTTCTGGAACTTGGACCAGTTAAGATAATTGACAGTTGATTAAATTAGATGATCTGAAAGATGGTGGTGGTCTCGCTTGTGTGAGACACGGAACTTGAGGAAGGAAAGTAACTGCCTTTGGAGCATTGAGATTTAACTTGAGTATGAAGAGAACTTCCATATTTGTTTTGGTGATGCTTAGTATTAATCAATACACTTGGTCCCCAGCTTGTCTTTGAAGATGCCCTTTGGACCCTTCTTGATGTGGACAGAGTGTCATGGTACTTTTAAAAAGAAAGAGCCAAAAACTCCAGGTGTTCAATATGAACAGCAAGTTCAAGGTCAAAGTCATCTCCATTTTCTTTAAAAAAAAAAAAAAAAAAAGAGAGAGAGAGAGAAAAGATTTTCCTACGCAAACCTTGGGTGCTAATTTACAGCAAAAAGGTGTTAATAATATTCCATGTAAAGCGATTTTCATGTTCACAGCAGAAGAAAATCACTAATCAAAGCTAATTTTCCCCCTCTTCTGCTCCTTCAGTGAAGAGCAGTCACGGCTTGCAGCAAGGAAGTATGCACGTGTGGTGCAGAAGCTTGGGTTCCCTGCCAAGTTTCTGGACTTCAAGATACAGAACATGGTTGGGAGCTGTGACGTGAGGTTTCCCATCCGGCTGGAAGGGCTGGTTCTCACCCACCAGCAGTTTAGTAGGTAGGTTGTGGTGAGGCTTGTGGTGATGCTTGCAATGCTTGAAGCAGTGTCTTTAAACAGGATCAAACTCTGAGGCTGTGCAAATCTGGCAAAAGAATAATTAATTGGATACTCAATAGTGTGTTTTCTGCTCACCACAACTGGCTGGGAAAGTGTAAAGTGGCTATGGGTGCCATGTGTTGCAAAAAGGTTAGTAAGGTGCCTCTCTTGCAATAGCTCCTGTTCCTAGGGGGACACAGGCCAAAATGACCCTCTGATAAATTGCTAGGATGATGTGCAGTAACTTGCCGTGACACTCAGCTCCTGAACAGTGACTGACACAATGCAGCAGCAAAGTCTCTTCTAAATTGTTCTCCTGGATAATTTTACTACTTTCTCCATGCAGAAACACTATAACCACCAGCTTTGGGACCCTTGTAACTGGGGGTGTGCTACATACCCCAGAAGTGGTTCTACAGTTAAACTAGATGTGTTAGATTTGGTTAAGATGAAGGGCTGGGAACTTGCAAGAAACGCGGTTACTCTGATCAAACGCAGTTACTCTGATCAACTGGTTACAAGAGACTTTTTATGGCTTTCTTTGACTTTGAACATTTCTGCTTGGCACAATCCTTGTGCTGCTGCATACCAGCTATGCACATGGAAAGATGCAGTAGGGCTTTTCATGAACCTGAGCCGTGTAGGTAATCGGAACTTTGCTAGACTAGCTCTGTCTATTAATGTCCAACCTTAGTGGATGCTTTTTTATTGTGGACTATGTTAAAAGGAAAATAACAAGTCTTAATTAAACAATTCAGGGTTATTTAAATCACTTTTTAAGCTACTTGGAGGAAAGGGCATACACCAGGTTCTCACTATAGATCTTTTGCTAAGCTGGCCTCTGGCATAACTCCCAACAAACTCAATGTTTATCTGCAAAGATAAGTTTTTTAGACTTTAGGGATGAAGCCAAACTCCAGTTGCAGAATACAGAACGGGGAATATGGTATGTTTCTGAGATACTAATTTGATTCTTACTTGACTGGATTTTCATTACATGTTAACTTAAGGTAAAACTTTGGGTGATGGAAGTGCTGTGCCCTCTC
>JAVCKT010025065.1:0-18340 GCA_032273925.1 Rhynchotus rufescens | reverse complement strand
CCAGGAAATGCTGAAACCAAAGCCAAGAGTTAAGTACAAGAAAGGGGACTACAGGATGAAGCTCAAATTGCACGTTACAAATACAATATTCAATTAATACACAATATTGGTTACACAGTATATTTAGATAATTATCTCTTGGTGCTGAATAGGCATCTATTCAAATGAAACAGCAAAATGTATTCGTATCCATTCAGAAATCAAGCTAATTTCATCTTTGAACTAACAAGCATTCAAGATCACTTTTCAAGATCTGCACTTCCGACAAACATTGCCTGCTTTTACATCTGTGACTGGAGCAACGGTTCAAATTATTTACTCTTCCTCTCAATGGGGAGAAGAGGAAGGCAATAAGGAGCACCAAGACAAGTCACATTTTTGAAACTGCACAACCAACTGTTCTTGGGGGACTGTTCTCCATTTGTAAGCAAAGCCTATAATTTGCACCCTAAACCATGCCATATACAGCTGAATTTCCTATTGATTGCTTTTGGTGGCAATGCTAAGCACAAAAGCTAAGCTGCAATAGCTGGTTAATTTTATTAAGCTTGGGCACTGAAAAGCCCTGAAGACATCTAAAGTGGACTTTAATATTTTTGTTAACAATTTGCATCCCTTACTGTCTCTCCTAATGTGTTTGTGCCCGTTTCATCTTCTGTAAACTCTTATCTCTGTCCTTCTGATGTATACAAAGTACATTTGAGGAGGGCGGCAAATAGAAATGGGAATTCTTGGTAAACAAAATTCGACACATCCCTTGAAGGAAACATGTTTATTGCCCACGCTGTGCTCCGAGCGCGACACACTATATTGCACACGCCGGGCTCACCCTGCAGCCACCAAGATAGACTACAGCAAAAGCCCCACATTAAAGTTTGCCTCAGGCAACCATTTATTATTGCACGATGCACCTCTGAAAAATACTGATGCAGAAGATGTATCGGGTTTGCCACACGTTCGTTTTTTCAAAGTCAATTCCATTGTCTAAGCAAAACCGGGCACGTTTCTGGCTGTCGTCGTGTGAATTTTCACTTCATAGAATAAGGGGAAAGAAAATCATTTTGTTACTTTGATGAAGACGCCTTGCGCATTTTGACAAACTCGAGTCCCTCCAGGGTGCTTACTGGCCATGAAGCTCTTTCATATCTCATTCATTATCGGAGAGAGACAGCAAAATACTTCCTCATTTCTCTTGCGTATGAGTAAATTAGTGAAAACCACAGAGACTCAGTTTCATTAAAAGTGATGGAGTGAGACTGGCTGTAGCCGCTGCACAGTGGGGACTGGGCTGAGCTGACTCAGTGCAGTCTGCCCTGCAAATTCAGTAAAAAAGATTAGCTGGAAATTTCTCTGTTGAAGAACTACCTGCCTGTAGTAGCCAAATTCCAAGACAGTCTGATGCTGTAAAAACTGAACTCCAAGCCCCAAACTCAAGACCCAGCTGAACATCTCATGCTCCATCATCCTCCTGCTCCATAGACTCTAGGCTGCCTTATATTAGACCTGTATTTTGCTTAAGACCATTGCTATTACCATCACCAACCATTTTAAGTAACCCCTAGCACACAGTAATTCTGGAGAATCTTTCCCCATAAGTTTGTTAGGGCTGGGTGGATAGAAAGCCCCAGGAATTATATCAAGCACAGCTTCCTCATTTTATCAAGCAAGGAAACTCTCAAGGTGCAAGGGAAACAGGATAAATCATTCGAATACCAGCTGAGCCAAATCTCCATCATTCCACTAAAATCTTGTCTGGAAACTTCTGGGGTTTTTTTTTTCCCCCTTTTTTTCTTTCTGAGTTTCCACTGTTGCTACGCTGTCCCATGATCAACAGCATTCCAAGAAATAAGTGCAAAGACACTCACAGCAGGTGACATTCCTGCCTGTGTGCTACCAGGGGAGAGCGGCAGGAGCACCACTGCCTGCTGAGGTCTCGCCTACACTACAGTCCAACAGTGGTTTCCATTGCTGATAGTCCCAACAGCAGGATAATGCACGTGCTTGGCAGCGGAAAAAACCTTACATTGCAATTAGAGGTGCCTGTCTTGAAAACCATATTGAGGACAGCAAACTGTAGGTTGGAAAATTGGCTTCATTAGTAGGGAGAAAGAGTAATTAGGATCCTTCTAGCCTGCATCGCAATGCCTTCCCACCACTCGAAAGTGTGATGCACACCAGCACCATCAAAATGCTGAGCCCTCAGTGAGGCCTGCAGCTTCCTGCAGACTGGCACTGTGTTCAAGAGAAGCCTGGAAACAGCAACAGAGAGCACACTGCAGGCTAAGGCTTAAGCACAGCCCCATTTTCACATGAGGCACAATACCTGCTTTTCTGTGTTTGACAATCTGCTGCTCCAGGTCCCTCAATTTTATGCCTTTTTCCTTCTCAACCTCTTCTGACCTCAAAAGTAGAAAAAAGGCCCTGAGATACATTTAATCAAAACCAAGTCATTTACAGGCGATTTGTTAAAATAAAAATTCTGACTCTTGTTATGAGTTAAAAAATTCCACATGGTTCAGATGGTCATAAAATCCCCCAACCAGGTGGCAGAATCCTGTTTGGATGACTTAACACAACTGACTTCTAGCTCTGCTTAGCTCAAGCTTCCAGAAAATCTGTGTTCCTACTGAGCATGATAACATACCATGCATGCTCTTTTTCCAATGTCTTTTCTGTCTGAAAAAGCTCCCATCTCTTTGTGAGCTACTGTCTTGTGAAACAAGACACCATTACCCTATGAAATCTTATACAGACTCAGGAGTCAGGGTTATTTCCCAAAGTCCAGATATAATAAAAGAGGAATTTTAGGGAAATGCAACATCCAACCTGTCACCTGTGTTCAGTCACCAGGCTACCCAGCCCCCTGGGTTATACACATTATTCTGCTGGGCTTTCTGCAGGAAGCAGCAAATAATACACATGCTGAACCGGGCACAAATTAAATCCTTGAGACACCACGAGGAACAGAAACACAGCTAGAGAACTATGAGGCCACAGACAGAGGGTGATCACCGTGTCTTTTGGTACAACTCAGCAATTCAGTCACTCTCTGAGGTGGAAGGGTAAGAAAAGACAACCTGACAAACCATCCTGGTGCTCCTGGACATTGTGAAGGAGACAGCAGTGCTTTTTCCTGTCTATCAACTGCACAATTTTCTCACTGAAAGCTGAAGCAGGACCAATGCCCCTAGTGAAAATTCCCATCACCTCTGTTCTCCAGGATCACTGTGTAATGCGTTCACAAATACAGCTTCAGTCCATGCAGTGCCGTGCAACTCCCAGAGACACTCCATGTCCTACTGCAAAATACAATACTTTGAGATGCACGGCCCCAAAATCGCCTTTATTTCACAGCCCATTGCCAGTGCTCTTCAGTGCAGAAAGTTAGTCCATGTGAGTTATTCTCTCATCAGTACTCAGGAGATATATAGTCTGCACTTACATTTCATGTTTGGAAAGAAATACTAATACCGTGCCGTACTGCAACCTTTCACCATTAGCAAAAGTAGTTCTGTAGAACATTGTTGTCATAAAACAGCTGCTATGTTCCTCTTGAGAGGCAGCTATACTTCAGCAGTGGGAAATCTGCCTTCTACATAGGCAGCAGAACCGTGGCCTTGCTTCAAAGTGTGGTGTTGACCTTCTGAGTCAGGTCTATGGCAATGCAGAGCTGTTCTTGTGATTTAGGGCAAGGTCCCCAAGGGAAGGAGTACAGATTTCTGGCAGCAACACCACTAAAGCCTTCTCTCTGTGAGCTTGCAGGCAGAAATGGGAGTGCAGAGCTGGGGCCACAGCCTTCCCCTTGCTCAAGTTGTTCCTCTTTGTATCAGAGAAACACAGCTACAATTCACAGGGGGAAATGATGAGTCTCACTGATCTCAGCTCTCTGGAAATTAAGACACAGGAGGGAATAGGAGAGAGAAGAAATCAACAGCATTTTTTAAAGCGTTAAAAAAACAGGTCTTTTCGTATGAAGCAGTTGATATTTCTTCCCCTTTTAACAGGAGCAAAAGAAAAGCCCCAATACTGTTTTGAAGCTGTTGGCTTCACAGACTGCCTCTGTATTCGCTAAAATCAACAGTCGCGTCAGAATGTGGAAATGGGAAGAGACCCTATGTAAGAGGAAGGCTACTATTTAAACTCCTCATAAGGCCCTAACTTTTCATTTCCTTACCTTGCAGGCTTGCATCAGATGTGTATGTGGTCAACTGCTTCACAGCTACAGAACGCGCTTAAAGTTTCCACTTTCTTTTTCTTTATTTGAAATGCTTACGTTGGGCATTTGAAGGAGGACAGCAAACTTCTAAAAAAGCCAACTTATAGACCAAATCTTTCTTCTTTCTTGGTTATAGCAGACTATTTAATGGTGAAGCACAGGGTGCAAAGGAGGCAATCTTGTGTTTGCCACTTCATACAATGGCCCATTCAATCATACATGTTTCTAGCCCTCCGGCACTCGGGCTTGTAGACAGTGCACACAAAAGAAAAATGATACTAAATCCACTATAAAAACTATATAGGCTGTGAACACTTTACTCAAGATGTAGTTCAGAGTGATTCTCATAGGTGTGCAAAAGGGTTTTTGGGTTTTTGTGTGTGTGTAGTTTTCTGGACAGTAATATAAGCCAAAAAAAAGAATAATTCAGCCTCAACCCAAATTCAGTGACTTCATATTAAATATTTATAAAGAAAAAAATACAGAGAAACATTTGGGTATGCTAAAACTGAATCCATGTGGAATCTATCCCTGGCCAGTAACTTCCTTTAAGGAGGAGAGAGGGGAAAAAAAAAAAAGAAAAAAGGAAAAACCCCTCCCTAATTAAAACTCCTTTCAGCCTGCAGCCACAACCATAGTAGTTTCACCATGAGGCATCCGATTACAGCAGGGCTCTCAGCTGTTGGCTCGTTCTAGCCCAACTGGGATGGAGGGTGTTTCCCCACAGCCATTCGTGCAGGATCCACATGCTGGCCAAGCCAGGGTTAAATCAAACGATTTCTCCCGTTGTAGCTATTGGCTTTCACCACAGCGTCAATACCGTCACTACAGGCACTGAAAATACAAACTCTGGAAGAGCCAGAGCACAGAGTATCCGCAATGCAGAGCAGGGCAGCCTTCAGCCAGGGGTAGGTGACCACGAAGGAATGCAAAGTCCCCAGTTCAGGAACCGGGCTCGCTCCGCTGAGCGCGGCCAAGGCCGAACAAAGCGCTCACTGTGTGGCCCAGACCATACAAGATGGCTTTGTTCCTGTCTGCGTTGAGGTAGCTGCTTGTTTAAAACCACAACCCCAAATATTTCAAAAGCACAGTGACCTCACCTAGCTCGTCGGAGTCTGTCTGGGGAAAACCCATTCACAACTTTGACAGCCTTCCAAATGGGAATCACACTGCCACAAGGAAAGGGAACGCCGATTCGCCCTAGCCCCCTTTCTGCACCTGATTCTGTTCCCTGCTGTTTTCATACCAGTAGCTTTTGATCCTCAGTCCCTTCTCCTCGGCCAGAATCTCTGTGCTGATGCATTAAGCATAACGAATGCCAAGCCAGAGGTAGAAAAGTAAGGCCACTAACTGCCCGGGTGCAGAATCCAGACAGCATCAGCTCCTGTCTACCTGTTTGTGCACTGGCTTCCTTACTCTGGCTTATTTATAATCACTGTTCAAGTGCTGGGGAGCCAAAGAAAATGTCTTTAATCCAATTATACTGCAACATCAGCCCTTTGCCTGTGGTTGACACATTCTTATGATCACAGTCACTGTTCTGTTAAGGCTGGGATGAAGCATGCTGTTCTCATCCGAGCTCAAAGACCTGCAAACTTACCATGGAGCCTTTCACTTCAGCCTCACTCAGTCTCTTTGGACCGTAAACAAACTTTCACTGCTGTAAACGCAGTAGAAATTAAAACTGGCTCCTCCTGTTCAAGCTCATACAGCATTTTACAACTAGTAAAAATAGTTAAAAACAACATGTGCTTGTGTAATGAAGGCCTTGCCTAATATCTTCCCAAATTAATTAAAAAGGGGTGTAAATTCCTCTCTAGACAGTCTTCTTTCAGGGTGAAAATCATTTTTGATTTAACTTAAAAACACACTGCTATTAAGTAGGCAGTGCCTTAAAACATGAATAAAAAGGAAGGCAGCTGAGGGATAAAGGAGACCGATGGGGACCACTGATCTGGCCTGTAGGGTCGGTGAGTATCTCACGCTGTCACGCAGGGATGTCTCTGGCCCCGCTAGGAACAATGATGCACAAGTCTGCAGATACGTTCTAACTCTCCACGGTTGGGAGAAGATGACAACGGGCTGAGAATGAAGCAGTAGAAAACCCTGGGAGCTCAGTCACGGTTCAGAAAAATTTTGAAGAGCAGGAGACCAGGGCATGAACAGTCATGCCCAGTGGTTAGAACCAAATTCCATGCAAAACAAGGACAGGAATTGAGCTGGAAAGTGAGGTTAGAAGCCAGAATATAAGCCGTGGGACAGGAGAAGATTTAGAACAACAGCCAGCAGCACGGCTGGTAAGCTGAGGAGCAACTGTAAATTCAGCCTCTGTTAAGCACAGAAGCCATCACCCAACACGTCCACCCATAGCTGCATGCTGCTCAGCTAAAGGACTAGCTTATCTCTCAACCAGTTAACGAAGTCTGAGCTGGGGAACAACTATTTTTAAGGCCACTGACCCCCAAAATCCATTACCATTGTTCAAAAAGCAAAAAACAAGACAAAAAAATCCAAAATCCAAATCCATAGATTTTGTGCGAGGGAAGAGAATGGAAGTGATATGATGGGCATGTTATACCTGGCTTTATAAGAGTCTGGATGCAATTGCTTAATCCTGCTTATTTTTCTCAAGCAACGGCTAGGGATGCCAACCTTCCAACCCTACAGAGTTAGGTTAGAGAAGAGTGGCAGGTGACTTGGTTTGCCTGTGTACCCCCCATGGGCAGTTAACATGTAACTGAGTTCCAAGTTCAACTAAGCCAGAAAGAAACAGTAAAGAAGGAAGAACGTGTTTTTAAGGGAAGGTGGAGGGGGTGGTCATCGATTTGGAAGAAACACAGGGTCTTTGGGAAAGAATGAAGACTCAGCTGCCACCAGCTGAGCCTGGTGGCAATTTCAGGGGGATATATGCCCAAAATGGGGGTGCCGGCAAGTTCTGAGGGTGCACGAACAGGGGTGGCTGGCTCTGCAGTTGGGTCTCCTGCAGCAACACACACATTTCTCATTCCTGGAGCGAGGCACGCTCTTCTGGTGCTGCAGCTCTCTGAAAACCCAATTACCCCGAGTCCCAGTTCTGATCCATATTAGGTATGCCTCAGCGACGGACCAGCTCGGCAATAATTCCATCTGCCAGAACTCGCATCGGAAGAGTGAGCCTCCAGCAGCAAAAACAATCAGAAAGCAGGCAGGAGCAAGGCTAATCCATTTAAGTGGGAGTAAACCAGCCTTTATTAATAGTAATAATAACAAATAGGCTTAACTGGCGATGCTAGAAATGGGCAGTGTTGGTCAAGCAAAGCACAGAGCGAGCAGCTACCGAGTGCAGCCAGATCCGTGGGGAAGGTGTGGGGAGGAAGGCTACAAGGGGGACCCAGGAGGCTCAGAGCAAGGCAACACTCTCTCAGCTGAGTCTCTCGCAGCTTTTCATTGGCTTCACCCCATCAACTCAGACCTCAAAGAGCTTCGAGCATCAGACATTTGTGTCTGCTCCATCTTCATCACTGCCAGCCACAGCGCTGCGATTAAAAGAATGGTGAAATAAGGAGCTTAGCGATGCACTCTCGCCAGCCGAGGCGGGGACTCGCGGCACCGAGCTATCGATCCGCACGCCTGGCCTCTGCCGATAACCACCCGCCACAGGGGTTAATTCAACTCCCCACCGCCTGTCTTCGCCTCAGACGCTTTGCAGAGAACAGTTATAAATTATATAGCCCTCCACAGACAGAAGGCCCGAGGGTGTTTTTTCAGGACATTGCCTTTGTTGCACATCCTCCTGTACCCGGACCTGTTTTGCTGCTTCCAAGTCTCATTTGTTTTCTTCCTGAAATTACGTTAGTGTCATTTACTCAAGCACAAACAGCCCATAAGACACGGTGAATTAAAGTCACAGAAAGGAAACGAGTAACAAAAGGGATCCTTCCAAAGCCGGCAGTTATTTTAGATGCGAGTGTGCAGACGTGTATGCATGTGCTACAAACACAAACCTCAGAGAGCAATTCCTACAAGGAAATTGTAAGCGAACACACAATTAGTCCTATTATTACAAAGCACTAATGATTTTAGATAGCTGCATCAAGCTCTTGAAAGGGTGCAACAGCGATAACAAAGGACGCACACACAGCTTTTCAGGGTGCTAAGTCCTACGCTTGTGCTCACTTCAAGGTTCCAGCTCTAATTTGTAGTTTAGTTTTTATTGGTAACAAACCCTTTAAGATGTTACATGAGGAGATAAAACTTAGCATGATTCAATCCTTACAAGCTGCTTTCAAGTACAGAGGCTCACCACTGTATCTCAGCAAGATTTAGGATGACTGTAATCCAATAGGAAAAGCACACTGCAAATCTGACATTAACTCTGTGATCATTAAACTCTGTGCTCCTAAAACTTTAACCATCATTTATGCTTCTGATCCCTCCCCATATGACCTATAAACACACTAATGCACAAATCCCACCGATATCCCAGTATGCTTCTGGATCTAGATGAAACTTCCCCCCAAATATCACACAGTAACTATTAGCACATCCTTCCTTGTTGGGGCAAGGTACTTGGCCTGCACTAACCTGACACATGACAAGAAAGCTAATTTCACACCTTAATTGCCTTTCAGAGAATTTTTTTTTTCTTTTAAACTCAGCCCACGTGTTTTCCCCTTTCTGTTAGTGGTCACGAGATCCTTTACCAAGCCTTTGGGAATGTAGATATTTCTTTCATTCAGAATATCCTCTTCTCCACATTTCCTAGGCCAAGTCAGACTTGGGTTAAGAGTTCCAGCTTAAACACTATGGATTATCATCAAAATTATTAGATGCCATTATTCCAAGTGAGTATTTGTGACTGCTGAAATACCGGGGTTGGTAGTACCAGAAAAAACAATTCTGTTTTTGGGCCTAGGAAGGATGCCAGCAGCCATGCCATCAGTCCTTGCCTGCTGTCCTGCCATAGCACCTTATCTCTATGTGAGAAATTCCCATGTTCTCGATTCCATGATGGATGCTCTAGCCTTCTCTTCCACCTCAAACAATAGTTAAAAACATAAAGTTTAAAAGAAGGTCTAGCAACACCCAGCAGCCAACACCATTCCAAAATCATCTACATGCAGGATAAATTCTCCCCTCCCTCTTACTCCTTTAATTTCAACTGCCGTAAAAGGTTTCTGAAGGAGATGAAATTCTTCCTTATAATCAGAGATGACCGTTTCATGAGCACAGGTAACTAAGCGTGCCCGGCTGAAAGGAAGAACAGGGCTTTTATCTGATAAAGACTGACTACTGCTCTCTGGACTGTGCTGAGCCAATTAAATATCGCTTGTTTCACTTAGGGCATATCTGTAATTAGGGGAAACTTAGGAAAGTTAAGCCAAATTAAGTACAGGTGTAAGTTTAAAGCACATTAGCTAAAGAACATGGAACCCCGTACAGATGTTTTCTGTCAGAAGTAAAATGGGGTCTGAGGAAGCTAAGGGGAACTCAGCACAATTTATTCCTTGCAGAGAGTGCTGAGGGGGGTTAGCGAGCTCTCTCTAATGCATCTGGAATCCAACCCTTTCACTAATTTGGTTTCCACTTAATCAAGTGCTTCTGCATAGACAGGCCTGTAAAATCCTTACGTGACAGCCCAGAACGGAGCCCGACAAGTCACTGAGGCCCTTTGGACTCTATTGGGCACAACACATGAGCAAACAGCAGCAAAGCCTAATTCATCTCTGCAACTAATCTTGTCAGATCTCAGGCAGGCACTTGCTTGTTCAGCGCCGAGTATTTGTCAGCAGCAGATACGGAGGGGAAATGCATCCCTCAGCTCGAGATTTTGGCAATCTTCTCTATATAAGCACGTGTGAGATGCGGCCTAACAGCCCTCTCATTTTGTCTCATGCTTTTCCATGACGCTTTTAGAAACCAAAGTAGGACATTTGTGCATTCCACAATTATAATTTTATTGACAGAAGAAGATATAATAGTTATGTCTAATGTATCCCTAAGGGTTGATAATTGGATGTAGATTGTATTCTGGGATGGGAGATCTGACTTAAACGCATCTAAATCTCCAAAATAGACTGGGATGTGATGGGCCGGAAGGTAGAGGCGGGAGAATGATGTGAGAATGATGCATCAGGTATGAATATAAAATGCACTTTCATTTCATCATTCTCAGAGAAATGTAGTGGTTGCATTCATCTGCTGTCCCACCACAGTCGTCACTCAGAAGTACAGAGCAAACAAACAAGAGAGGGAACAACGACTGCAAGCCAAGCGAGCCGCTTTGGAGCTGCACAATTGCTAGAGGCAGACAAACAGTGCGGGCTTAGGAGCGCTTACCCAGAACCAGCACTTTGGGAGCCGGGCCTACGGGCCAAAGCGCCACCCCTCCAGCTGCGGGGCGCCAGGGCAGCGGCGCGGGGCGCGGGCGCACGCGGGGGCGAGGGGCCGCTCCCGCGCTGATCCCAAAGGGATGCACCAGCACCCAGCGCGTGGCCGAGCAAGCACGTCCCCCTTTTAATTGCTGGCAGGATGAGCACACAGCCGAGACGGGCAACAGGACAAACGGACTGAAGTGAGAAATAAAAGGATAGAGAAAAGCGTGATGCTCTTGGAGCTGTCCCATCCCGGCCTCCGGGGCACAGGGGATGGCTGAGCTGCTCTGCATGAGACCCTGGGCAGGGCACGGACACCAGGCCCCTACCGGGAGCATCCCTTGGACACTGACACACACATTGCCAGAGTAATGAGTAACCCTACAGAAGCCAGCACACTCAGGTGGGAACCTGGGCTGTGGCTCCATGCAAGTGACAACAGCTTTCCTACCCAATGCCACTCCAGGATATCATGGATTTTCTCGTTTTCCCTCTGAAGGACGCTGAAAAGCTCTTCAGGTTTTTTGTTCCATGAGGAACTAAGAAAGCCCCCATCTAAAAACTGGCACTACCTCAGTGGCGAGGACTGTCACCTACAATGGGGAAAATTAAATTCAAGCCCTGGCCTCATTGAGGAAGAAGCTGAAATCTGGTGTCTCGCACCCCAAGTGAGAGTACTGACCACTGAAGAGAGTCAGTTCCTCAGTTCTTTACCTTGAAATTTCTTCCTGGAAATCAGACACTCTTCCCATGAAAGTTTCCTTAATGCAAAACACTCACATTTGACAAACTCACATTTCCTAATAACTCAGCTATTTCCCAAAATGTTTTCAGGCAGACTCAGGTGCATGAGGCTGGAAAGGTCCTGCTGCATTCCTGTTCTGCTCGCTTCCATTCCCATACTGCTTGGGAAGTTTTACCTACCAGGCTGAACTGTAGCTCACAACAAGTACAAGGCGGGAAAAAAAAAGTAATAACAGAAATAAAATAAAAAACAGATGTGAGTGTAATACAAAATTTTGATCCAGCCAACAGAGTGGGAAGTTAAGAGGGATCTAAGAGCAATGCGTGTTTCTCTGGCTTCGGCAGCACATCCATCACCATGTTCGCCTCAGCCCTCGCAATCCAATGTATTACAGTGCAGTTAAGAGAGGTGCTTGCACTTGGCTGTCCAAAGCGTTCGTATTTTATAGCATTAATGCTGACAGATTTAATGGTGATTCCTAGTACACAGATTTGTTTTTCTTTACAGTATATTACTCAATGCTTCTCAGCCTTTTGCAATTTACAGACCCCTAAAGGCATTTTCCAGAAAGGGTGCAGAACCTCATAAGCAAGTCTAAGTCCACAGACAATCACTCTGTTTTTCTTAGTTGCTCTTCACAGCCCCCCTGGACATAATCCATGGGTCTCCCAGGGCCTATGGATTGCAGCGTGGAAGCTGCTGCTCTGCTGCAGCAAGGCACTTCAAGGGGCGATTACGGAGAATGCAACACTAGTAGGATGCTGGTGTAGGAAGCTCTAAATCTTTCTCAGATTCTTAAAACAAATTGCTTCGGAGCACTGTAGACAGCTCAAGCCAGAAATCTGTTGAACAACATAATGGTGCTTCTGGAAATAGGTATTACTTACAAATGAATAAATAGCAGGGAGTGTGACAATTAGAGCAGATCCTGTTCTGCTGGGGGAAGTTCCTGGGAGCAGCAGCTTGACCAGCCTGCATGGGTTGCACTCATCCTGAGAACGCTTAAGCTAGAGAAGCTGCAGGGAAACAGAGAGGGCCGGGAGCCGAGCTGGGGGTGAAGCATCACTGGGGCTTGGCACAGAGCAAACACCACACACGCATACGTAACAGGAGCATCAGAAAGCTGCTGCCACCTATAGTTAACCATCGGCTTTATCCACGGAGCTTCCAGCTACAAATGAGAGGATGCAGCTGCCTAGTTGGCTCGTGCAGCAAGCCAAGGGGAGTCAGAGCGTAGCCCCAATTAATGCACACCCACTCCTTATCAGAGCAGCTTGTCAACATGTCTGCTCTGACCTGCGACATGCTTTTGTAGAGGTTAAGCTGCAGAGGTGCACAACAAGTACTTAAGTCCCATGGTTGACTTCCCTGCTGGCTGGGCCATTCGAAGCAGGTCAACAGCCCACAGAGAGCTCCACGCCCAGACGTGCTCTTGTGGAGAAGGTGCACAGAGATCGACACTCCCCTCTCAAAAACTGCTGTGATTACCTCTGGCCAAGGAAAAAGCCACCGTGGAGCTCCTCAAGCAGCCGAGAGGAGCAGGAGCCCATCAGGACAAGTACAGAGCAGGGGCTGGCAGCACATGCAGCTGCCTAGAGCCTCAGCTGGGAGTCTCAATCAATGCCTCTGAAAGCAAACTAATAAAAAAAGCCACCAAAACCCCCAACCACTTTAATTTGCTCTTAAGGGTTGGAACTGTCATAAAAAGGAAATCCAGGTCAAGCACCGAAATGATCAAACTTCAAAACACTGTATTGAGGGGAGAAAAACGTGTCTGGAGGAAGCTGGAGGAGAAACACATTTGCAAGTGAGCAACTTTGGCAGGAAACGCTGACTCTGCATCCAAGCAGCTTCCAGCAGAACTTCTACCCAGTCCATACTCCTTTGGCATTTGACTGTTAGACATGGAGAAAGCAAAGGCAATGTCTTCAATGATCAGACATAAAACAGGAGCTGCTTTATTGTATTTATTTTTAAAAAAGATGAATCATCGAGAGGGAAAGCGGGAGAAGTTCAGGAGAGCCCTATGCTGTCTAGCTTCCAGCTACTTGCTCGCCCTTCCCACCTGACGGTCCCTCATTAACCTGTCCCAGAGCAGGCTGTGCTGAAGCAGCTACCCCGGCCATCAGCCCCGGCCACGAGCAGGAGGCCGAGAGGAGCCGCACTGGCCGAGGCCCCGGCAGGGCCCTCCGAAGCCACCAGCCACAGTGCAGCGACACTGCCGGACTCCCCACCTAACCCAAACCATTTTCAGTGCCGATGGAGGAGAGAGCTAGCGATCATTCACTTGCATCACTTGCCTGTCCAGCTGCTACAGCTCATTCAAGCTCTTTCACCCGCTTCCACGTATTTCACCTGCCAGAACAGGGCACGAATCTGATCAGCTTCCAGGTGCAGCTCAAGCAACAAGCACATGGCAGCCTGAGTTCCTGTGCAGCAAAAGTCCACCCCTTTGTGCCAGTCACTACCCTCTACTGCAGACTAAGGAGGAACCTCACTCTTCTGGTGCTTCGATCCATGTACAGCACCATTAACATTAACGCCAGACACGTACGGGCACTGAGGCCCCCCAAACACAACTGGGGGGACCCCCTTCAAACACAACTACATACACAAGCATGACAGAAGCACAACTCTCAGCCACCTATTGCAAGCACCTGAACACCATTTAAGCATCCAGGAGTTTTATATAACTAGTTGACACAGGGAGCATTCACTAAGGAAATTACAGAACACAGTACGCACGCCGTAGCTTTGGAGCTGCTTGTTATATGGAGAGGTAGTTCCAAAAACACAATAAATACACATAATATATATAAAACCAAATCTTTGGCAAATGAGGCATACCCAGTTCTCATTCAACTAATAAAATACACTATTTCCTCCTCAAAGCACGGAATACTCAATGATTTGTTCTATACATTAAGTATAAATTCAGAATAAAGTTTCAATCATTGCTCAAAAAAGCCAACAAAACACAGAACAGATTATGGAATACACCTCCCTTCTTGACCTGCCATGGAGACACATTATAAAAAGAAGGGCAAATTCTTAACTCTAAGATGAAGGGAAATTTTAAAGTATTGTATTTTCAAGAGGAGCCTTTCTCGGGGAACTTAAAATCTCTGCTGTGGGCACCATAAGCCAGACAACCAAGGTCAAAGTCCACTGCTTGGGACCCAAAAGCTGAAGCAACCAAAGTAGCATGTCCATATTGGTCCTTGCAGGAACCTACAGTAGGGCTCAGTTACTATGTGTTACTTCTCCTTCCCACTCAAGGACGTGGCAAAACGCTACCAGTTCATGCCCAGGAACAAAACTGCAGTGGTTCTGTGCTGTAGAGAAGATATTACTACCACTATCTGCAGTTTTATGCTGCACAGACTATTTTCTTAAATATTATTAAAAATATGAGGCTCTGTACACTCAATAAAAAAACAAAAAAGCCAAAAACCCAACACATTCTACAAAACTCTAGAGAGCTAGTTAAATATTTACTAAATAAGAATATTTAGTATTTAATAAGACTCTAAAAATTCATGGAAATTAAAGTTAATAGGCATTTTTCTGAGGCTTCCAAACATTACTCCAGTTCAATGATGCCCTTCCATTTCAGACACAAGAAATGCAGCTCAGTATTTGAGCATCCAAAATGTTCAAAATAGTCGCAAGGCAAGTGCTGCTATATTTTCAGCATTTTATCATTATTTTAACAGTGGTTCAAGTTAATTTAAACAAGTTCTTAATAAATAATAATAGATTTACCCTGCCATCCTCAGGGGCTGTTTGGAGGATTAGTCGATACTCGCTCGGAGCTTTCGAGTTGGGACATGCGGTATGAACACAATTACAATATTCTTACAGAAATATTCCTCAGCAGCTTATTCTTGTCTGTAATTAGATGCAGTGATCAGATTATAGTCTGCATTACACTGCCGTTTTCCTTTATCAGCATACAGCAAGTGGCTCCAGAGGGCACCTGTGCCCCTTTGCTCGAAAGGCAGCAAAGTCATTTAATGACCATCAAACCGACTAATGGGATCCGAAGGAGATGCAGGAACCCGCAGGTGTACACACACAGACACAATATTCCTCTCTTCTCCCGCTGGCTGGGCATTGAGAAATTAGCTAATGATAATGATTTAATAATGAAACAGGTACTTAACGAAGTTGCTTGCTTTCTGGATGAAGAGCCCTGCAGGAAAGTAGCCCTCCTTCTTAACACCAAAGCGGGCAACCACAAGTGGGCCTCGCTGCAGGGCCCAGAGGAGCCTGCCCTTCCATTCCTCACATCCTGCAAGCCACAGGCTGCATCTCCCAAGTTCTTGCTGGGTATTTTCTCCGTACAGTTCAAATGGAATTAGAGGGTTATTTCTGACTGAGACTGGCAATTGCCTATCAGGACTACGATAATGGAAGGAAACAAGGAGAGGAAAACACACTCGGAATAGCCATCATTGTGTACTGCATGATACAGCGTCAGGAATCACATTCACGCTGCCTGTCCTATATAGTTTACTGAAACAATTTCGGCAGGAGAGGAGAAGTCCATGAGAAAGATACCAGCAGCAAAATTATATGAGTTTTGTGCCTTTGAGAACTTGGGCTCAGCACTGATTGCTCATGCAGGAGGAAATTGGTACGGCGGGTTTGTATGAGCTGATGGGGGTCACACGCTTCCATCTGCAAAATCACTGCCCACTGATACAGCAGAATGCAGCATCTTGTGCTGCAGAGGCCAGAGAGCTGGGAAAGCAGCTGAACAGTCCTTGTACAGAGCACGTTGCTCAGTGTCCAGCCACAGCTGCCCACAGAGGCTTTGACACACACAAAATACACCCAGGGAAGGCAAGGATGTAGGTCTCCTCTTTGCTTGCCCTCTGCCTCTGAAATACATGCGCTCTCTGTATCAAGATAAGGCCAATCTGGGATATGCAAAAATGAGAAAGAGCATTTAGCTTCATATTCTGTTATATACAAATCCCTGAAGATCATGTGGGTAGGATTCAAATAAAATCTCTCGGCTTAACAACCTCTCGTCCTTAACAAATTCCAAGTGTCACTGTTTCAGCACACAGCAAAAACATTTGAGGCAGCTCAAATAATGGCCTCGCTGCCTGAACGTGATAGATCTTCCATTTTGATTCTACACGTCTTCTTGCTCAGTCACACTAGGAATGCAAAAGGGAGGCTGCAGCGTTTCCAGCACTTGCAGCCTTCGATAAATAAGTAAAATCTGCTTCAATCCCTTTAAAACAAGGCAGAAGAGAAGCAAAGGAAGAGCCACCAATCAGCTACAGAAGATTAAAAATAGTAACCATTTGATGCTACTGTGACAGGTCCAGCAGAAGAGCTGAACGCAGCTCAAAGTATTTATCTTTCTGGAAGACTTTCTCCAATGCAGAGTGCCAAGACACCAGCATCTGCAAACGTGCTGGTCCCGGGCAGAGCTCGGTTTGAGCCAGAGCTATAGACTGGTTCATACTGGCAAAGCCTTTATGGTTGCTGAGGCTACAGGCTATCAGCAAAGGCAGCAATGCTAATTTCCAACTCTCCTGCTAATTCTCAAATTAAGACACGAACCATGCTCAGCCCTATCACTGTTCCAACCCAGCTCAGTTTGAAACTTGTCACCTTTAGAGACTTGCTTAGTCCCCTCCCCAGCCAAATGGTGTGGTCACAATTTACATGCACTCTCCCTAATGCACAGCTCCACAGAGGGCTTTTCTTAGCCTTAAATCAGTGTCAGCCCATTACTGAAGCGGCCATATAGCAGTCACCAAGGTAATGGATTTAAAGGGCGGAGGTACTGATGGCTGTGAAGTGGAAACTATTTATCCTGTAAACACAGTAAGGCTAAGAGCTCATCTCATTACAATTTATTTGTTTCGAGCACTGCTGTAGGGAAGAGCTGGCAGATGGAGGTTCCTGTTACTGGAAGAGCTGGGGGACAGAACTGCAGCAGGGATCTGCCG
This sequence comes from Rhynchotus rufescens, assembly GCA_032273925.1. NCBI lineage: Eukaryota > Metazoa > Chordata > Aves > Tinamiformes > Tinamidae > Rhynchotus > Rhynchotus rufescens. The sequence goes on along the minus strand of JAVCKT010025065.1, from coordinate 1,051 downwards.
GGCAGGAGCTGTGGCCAGAGGAGCTCTGCCTCTTGCTAACCAGGATGATCTTCCTTCAGCAGCACCCACACAAGCAAATCTCCATGCTACTTTCCATTAACTTCTCCTAGGGCAGCCGAGCCTGTGCTGCTTGCCCTTTTCTACCTATTGCTGCCTGCTCCAAGGCATGGGAATCTCACACCAGGCCAGCGCAGACGGCCAGGGAGCCGCTGTTCGTTTGGGAAGGAAACGCAACAGATAAATCACAAATTGCAAGAGCAATTTCCAGTGCATTCTGCCAGGTGGAGATCTCGGAAAAGTGGGACACACAAGTCACCCTTCTGCCCTTGAAGACCTCAGTGAACAACCTCAAGAAAAAATAAAGAGGTAGGGAAGATGGATTTTTCAGCCAATTAGTAGCACATACAATAAATATCGAACTGTTCTGTCTGGATAGCAGCCTGCGAGCATCTCAAAGCCTCTAGCTTAGTGATTCCAAGTCTCCAAACCATTCGGTTCTATATAACCTCTCAACTGAATTATCTGAGAAAAAATTGGGAGATAATCCCAACGATTTCCACATAAAACCCTGCTAGGCCCTGTGAGCATTAGCGGACTGGAGTGAGAATGAATGGGGAGGAGGGAAGAAAGACAGTAAATACTCTACACTTTATTTTTCTTCAAGGAATAGAGAATTTATAGTTGTTTTTGGGTTCTTTAAGACTTGTTTCCTCTGCCTTGTTATCAGCCCAAGGAGGATGCAGCCCTATCTCCAGCCTGTGCACAAGGCCATCCGCAGGCCAGAAGCAGACCTGCTGTTTCTCATCCCCCACAAAGGCCCATACAGCCCACTGCTATCCGTTAGATACTCCAGCAGCAACATCCCCAAGCCACACCTACACTTCCATATTTTTTTGACTATAAAAACGCTTTTTGACATAGCACTGTTCAATAATTGGCAAGCAAGACTGTCAAGGTTAGGCGGCCAGCTCACTTCTTGGGAGGAAGGCGCCTCTCCTCCTTTGGGTTGCGCTGTCCTACACGTGAGGCCCAAGCGGCGCCACCAAGGCCT
>JAVCKT010025064.1:14184-26438 GCA_032273925.1 Rhynchotus rufescens | reverse complement strand
CACTCCAACGTCCCCGCGGGCTCCCCGTGCACAGGGGCTGGTGACGCCACCATCTCCGCCAGGCTCCAGATCTTGGGCTGCGGTGGCCGGTGCCGTGGGGATCCCCCGGAGCTGCCGCCGCCGCCGTTGCCGCGCGGGGAGCCAGGGACGCTGCCCGGCGGGGGCCCCTCGGCACCATCGTCGTCGGTGCCGCGCGGCGCCCAGGCCGCCCCCTGCTCCTTGCGGAGGCGCCGGCGCGCGTTGGCGAACCAGGTGGAGACCTGCGTGAGGCTCATGCGGCTCAGCAGCGCCAGCATCACCTTCTCGCCCTTGCTGGGGTAGGGGTTACGCGGGTGCCGCCGCAGCCAGGCCCGCAGCGCCCCGGTGCTCTCGCGCCCGGCGCCCGCGCGGACGCGGCCCAGGGCGGGGGGACGGACGCAGGGCCCCGCGCACGGCGACGGCACCTGCGGGACACGGAGAGGCTGGAGGCGCCGCGGGACCCTCCATCCTCGTCCCTGTCCCCATCCGGCTGCACCCGCAGCGTTCCCGCCCCCCAGCACCCTGGGGTGCCCCTCTCACCGACTGTGCCAGCAGTGCCGGCGGCGGCGGCAGGAGGCTGCAGGCGGCCAGCACGGGGCAGGCGCAGGCGCAGGGGCAGGCGCAGGGCAGCAGTGCCCGGGGGGGGCCCAGCAGCGGCCCCCAGGCCCCCCCGCAGCCCCCCAGCTGGCGACCCGGGGCCCCCTCGCCCCGCGGTGCTGCCATGGAGCCCAGAGCAGCCCGGAGCCGCTCGCTCGGGGCCTTTATAGCTGCGGGGCGCGGGGGGGCACCGTGATTGACGGCTGATGAGGGCCCAGCAGATAATGCGGCAGCCCCGACCCCCGGCAGGGACCTCCCGCCCCCGGCTGCGCCAGGCAGGGCCCCCCCGGCACCCCCAGCACCGCCCCAGGCCGCGGTGCTGCGGGAGGGGTGGGAGGGTGGATGTGAGCATGGGTGGAGGGATGGATGGAGGGATGGAGGGATGGAGGGATGGATGGGAGCGGGGTAGAAAGGGAGGCATGAACGGATGGGTCGGTGGAAGCTCCGCAAGGGCTGCAGGACACGGTGCTCACCAGGACGCACTGCACAGGGCACACAGAGGCACGCAGGACACGGCACAAGGGGCTTGTTGCAGTGCCCGGAGCCACCAGCACCCATCCCATGTCCCCGGTGCTGCTCCAGCCCAGGCAGCCAGTGCTGGGATGGGACAGGATGGGACAGAGCCCTGTGCCAGGGGTGCCGAGCGGGTGGGCTCGGTGTCGGGCTCACCAAAGTGCTCGACCAGCAGCTCCGCGATGTGGCAGGGCCCGTGCAGCCGCGGGACGCTCTGCTCGGGGCTGCCAGGGGTCCCTGCGGCTGCACGGGCACCACCACATCCCATCCCATCCCATCCCATCCCATCCCATCCCATCCCAGCCGACACCCGGTTGCTCCCGGCTGGTTCCGCTCCCTCGTGCCAGGGTCTCGGGGCGCTGCAGCCTCCTGCTCCTGGCCCTCCCATGGGACCTGGCAGTACTGGGGCACGAAACCCGGGACCGGCCTCATGCCAGCGGAGGAGGCCGAGGAGGAGGCGCCGCTGCAGCCCCCGCCTGGCCAGGCACTTTTGGGGGGCAGCACAAAGGGGCAGCCACCCTGGACCCCAGGACCTCTGTCCATGGGCCCAGCACCAGCCCTGGAGAGCGGAGCCCTCCTCACAGCCGGCACCGCTGCCCCCTGCCCAGGGTGCCCGGCTGTGTCCAGCTGTGCCCAGCTGTGCCCCGCGACGCCGCCCCGCTCCGAGCGGGATTATCCCGCAGGTTGTGTCCATAATTAAATACCGACTAATAACGCTCTCAGGATATTAAATGTGTAACAAACCCGCTTAGCGCCGGCCGGGGACGGGAAGGGGAAGGTCACCAGGAGACAGGAGCATCGCGGGCCCCGCGGCGGCGCTGGGGACACTCTGGCTCCCGGGCCCCGCTCCAGAGCAGCTCCAGGGGACACGAGGCACCAGCAGAAGCCCCCGGTGGTCCCTGCTCGTCCCAGCCCAACGGGACAGTGGCAGCTGCTCCGGCCCCGGCCCCGTCTCGGCAGCTGCTCCGGCCCCGGCCCCATCTCGGCAGCTGCTCTGGCGCCGGCCATCCCGGCGGCCCCACTGCTCTGGGTAGCCCTGGGCATGGGAGTCGCGGGGCAGCCGGGACCCCCGCAGCAGCCAGGGGGTCGGGACAGCACCCGCCGCTCGGCTGCGCCCCAACCTGGTCCCCGCAGGACTCGGCCAGCCCTGATCGGTGCCGCGGCTGCAGCCGCCTGGTCAGATACTGTGATCCAGGAAAGCTCCCGGGATGGGGGATCGGGCCCACCCAAACCCTGTGCCCAGCGCAGCCCCTGCCTGTGCCGGTGGGACGGGCACGAGGATGCGAGGAGGGGGCTCCGCGGCGCAGGGCCGGGGCTGGGGGCTCCCCTGGGGCTGCCGCCGCTCCCAGCGCCCGGAGCCGGAGGGTCCAGGGGCGCCGGGGGGCGCGTGGCCCTGCACAGCCCCGTGGGCAGTGGGGACGGGCACCGCGCTCCAGCCCCGGCTCTTGCTGAAGTTGGGCCCTTCCAGCCTTTTTCCCCCTCCACCGATAATCAGTTTAATGCAGATGCAGAGAACTAAAACTCCGAGATTAGCTGTTATAATCACATGTAAATACCTCCAGACAATCCGCTCGGGGGGCGGCGTGTGTAGTTTGGGACAGAGTTACACGGGATTTAGGCTGTTTAGCACTCGATTAATTTCCTGCCTCCCACCCCAGAGCAGCCTGGCGGCAGCTGCACTCAGCCCCGCGCCCAGGTCAAGGTCGCTGCAGGCCGAGGACGAGAGCCCGGGGCTGGGGACGCTGCCCATGCGCCCCGCACAGCGCTGGGCCCCGGCCCCGGTACCAGCCACCCCCCTACAGACACACAGAACTCAATGCCAGGTTTCCATCCCTTTTTATTCGTAAGCATCCAAAGCTTGAGAATGTCAGATTCGAACCCCTCCCACAACCACCTACAAAGCAGCGCTCTGCAGCAGAGTCCATCCCTCTCCAGAAGAAAAATAGAACCTCTTCCACCTCTGCCTCTTCCGAGTGCGGGCTCCTGCAGCCCAAAGCCCCACGGGCGCCTGCCTGCAGGCCGGAGCAGCCGCGGGCAGGGAGGCTGCCCGGCCCTGGCCCCGCTGCGGCGGGGCCGGCGCTGCCCCGCGCCGGGCTGTGTCCCGCAGCCAGCGGGCCAGGCGGGCGCCGCTCCAGCCTGGCCCCCACGGACACGATCCGGGCAAGGGGGGCCCGGCCGTCCCGCGCAGGAGGCAGCGAGCGCGGCCGGGGCCGCCCCGCAGGCCCCCGGCCCGCGGCCCCCGGGCGATAAGGCCACTGCTGGCAGTGCAGGTGGCCGCCCCGCGGCAGCGCCACGACGGCCCCGCTCTAGTCCGCCAGCGTGATGACATCGTAGTGGATCCCCTGCTGCAGCTGCTGCATCTGCTCGGCCGCCTCCGCCGCCAGCGCGCCCTGCGCCTGGGCCATGGCCGCATCGGCCACTGCTGCAGGGCAGGGACAGCTCAGGGCCCTGCGCGCGGAGCCGCCACGCTCGCTGCCCGCGCAAGGGGCGCGCGGTGCCCCAGGGGACACCACGATGACCAGGGGGCAAGGGCCACAGCGCTGGGCAAAGGGGCAGTGAGGGGGGACGGACAGAGCCGGGGAAGGACAACACAGGGGGGATGGACACACACTGAGAGGCACAGAGCGAGGGGACGGGACAGTGCCGGGACGGAGAGCATGCAGGGACAGCACGGGGCACAGGGCCAGCTCCAGGCCACACTGACAGTGCCCACGAGCCGCTCTGCAAGCGCAGTGGCCTGACCCAGGGGCAGCCACGGGCACGGGAGGCATCGCGAGCTCCGGGGCGGGACAGGCAACCCGAGAGCAGCAGGGAGATGAGAGCACCAGAGCCGAGGCAGAGCCGAGCCCTGCGGCTCCGACCCTACCTGTGACCGCCGAGTGCGCGGCTGCCTCCAGCTGAGCCTGCGTGACCAGCTGCTGCTCCGGGGACACGGGCATGTACTGGATCTGCAGGGAGAGGGAAGAGGTGCCGAGGTTGGGCAGGGCCCCTCCTGCAGGGCTGCACCAGTGAGTCGCTGCTGCCCTGCTCCCATCTCACCCACTAGCAGCCCTCTGTGCAGCACCACGGCCTCGGCAGGCAGGGCTGCCCCTCACCTGCGGCTCCTGCAGGAACTGGCTGCCCTGCTCATACTGGATGTGGGTGATTTGGCCGTCCTGTACCTGAAGACAAGAGCTGCGGTAAGAGTGTGTTAGGCAGGCGGTGCTCCCTGCCTCCTGAAGGAACATGCAACTTCAGTGGAGCAAGTCACAGGGGACATAAGCAGGTCCTGCCTGGCACCTGACACCCTGGCGGGCCCCATCCACGGTGTGGTCAGACACTTACCTGGATGTGATGTCCCTCTGGGACAACAACATACTCATGGGGAAGCAAGTGCTGTACGCCATCCTGGGCAATGATGTACTGTACCTGTAAACACAGACATTCAGACCAAAAAGGGGCCACCACGGGCTCCCCAGCCGCAGCACTGCTGCTCGCCAGGCTTGTCCCGGCTGTGCAGCACCCTTTGGATCCCCAAGCCCCGAGTGCACAGCCTGCTCCCTTACCTGGTTGTCAGATGTCACTAAGTGCTGTACTGTCTGCCCATCGGCCGTCGTGATCTCCTGGATGTACGTGGCCTCCTCCTGCGAGCAGACCGTGCCGTCAGCGCCAGCTAGAGCGCCCGGCAGTGCCCGGCGGTGAGCGGAGCAGTGCGGGGCGCAGGACATGCCACCCAGCAGGACCTACCTGGCTGGAGATGCTCTGCTCCTGAGCCACGATGATGTGCTCCTGCCCCAGGGCCTGCTGCAGCCGCTCCGGAGCCAGCACCGCCTGGCCCGACTGCAGGGCCGCTGCAACGCAGCGAGAGCCGTTGCAGACACGGCCAGGGCCACCAGGCAGCCCCACTCCGCGAGCGGCCCTTCCCACGTGTCCCCCGCACCGAGGAGCGCAAGACGCTCCCCTAAACGCTCACGGGGGTAAGGAGCTAAAAGAAACTCTCCCAGGATGGAAGAACTAGAGCACATCGCGGGCAAAAACCAACATCCGCATCAAACAGCAGGAACTCCACTTCCTACTCGAGCCACGAGCTGCTCTCATCAGTGCTGCGTCCCGAACACACTGAGCCGCTACGAGCCGCTTGGGAGAACGCCGCACTTGCAGCTGCGCACACAGAACCCCAGCGGGTCCTGCTGCCACCAGCCAGCCCAGCCTTCTGCTGGCCCAGGACCCGTTTCAGCTCTGGGCGGCTCGCGAGCTGGGTGAATCACCCCGGGGCTCAGGCCGCAGGAAGGCGGGAGGTCACTGCTGCTCGGGGCAGCACCCGTCTTACTCTGCAGGGTGGCGAGTGTGTCCTCATCGCTGTTCAGGATGATGGTCTGCGGGGCAGCGGCTGCAGGCGCCCCAGGCCTCTTCCCCTCCGAGCTGTGCAAACGCTGCATGTGGAACTTGAGGTGCCCGTTACGGTTGAACCTTCATCAAGAGAGGGAAGACACGAGATGGTCATTGCCAGGGGCAGACAGGGCCTCTACAAGGCCCCTTATAGCAAGTGCAAGCACAGCCCAGGACACAGCCTGCTCCATAGGACACAGCCCAGCACAGGGCCTGTCAGGCCCTGAAACTTCACTCTCACAAGGTCCTAAGTAACCAACCGCCCTGTGCAGAAGCTCCTTAGTGACCAAGCTGGGTCCACTTAAAGCAGGAACTGTTCTTTAAGGGCAGAGCCTCTCCTGATAGGGGATTGCTCCCGGGAGCAGGGCCTGAGCAGTTGGCTCTTTACTAATACCCTCTCTCTTCATGCACTCCTGCAGAGCCTCGAAGGGTTTCTAGAAGCAGCAACAACCTAGCCAAGCTCACTCACCTCTGCCCACAGATCTGGCAGGCAAAGGGCTTCTCATTGGTGTGTGTCAACATATGCCTGCGCAGATCCTTTTTGTTCTTGGAGGCGAAGCTGCAGTGGGTGCACTTGTGTGGCCGAAGGTTGGCATGCTGAACCATGTGGCTCTGGGGACAGGAGAGAAAAACAAAGTCAGAAAGCCACTGTCCCAAATTTACTCAATCCCCTCATTCCCAGGGCTGCTACATAGCAGGGAAACCTACCCGAACCTCCGGCCAGAGAGCTGCAGTGAATGGACAGTCAGGACACTTGAAGGTGCTGGGCCCAATGTGGGCTCTCTTGTGACTCTCCATCTCCGCTCTCCCTGTAAACATGGCTGTGCAAATCTTGCATGAAAACTTTTTGGCTGTGGAAATCTTGCACGAGAGCTTCTTGGCTGTGGAAACCTTGCACGAGAGTTTCTTGGCCATGCCTTGGAGTGCAGGCCACTTGACCTTCGGGGATGAGATTTCCTGCTCTTCAGGGGCTGGGGACAAAGATGAGTCCTTCTGGAGCTGCCTGGTGACACACTGCACCAAAGGCCACTTGACACCAGCGGGCTGTGCCTCCTGGCCATCCGCTGGCGAGGGAAAGGCAGTGTCCCCGCTGAGGGGCTAAGGGAATAAAAGAGAACAGTCACGCCTGCTCACACTGATGTCAAGGAATGCAGAAAACCACCCGTCTCCTCACCTCGATGTGATGGAACTGATTCCCTGGCACGCTGGATGACATGATATAGTGATTGTTGGGATCCTTCAGAGCCTCAGTCATCACAGCTTCGCTCACCACAACTGCGTGAGAGGTCTCTGCAGGGCTTTCCTCCTCACTGTGGGCAGGAGACAGGGTCAGAGCGCATCTCTCATGCCCACTGAAGGCCCCCTCCTCTGATGCGAGAGGTGCCCGTCTCCCCACTTACCCCACAGGGCTAACCTGTATAGCGTGCCTGGAGCCTGGACCTCCTCACTGATGGGTGTGATGATGCTGTATTCTGTTGTTCCACCAAAGGGAATAGTGATCTGCTGCAGCTCTGAGCCACCCAAGGTCGCCTCCTCGTAAGTCTCCTGCACCAATGTTTCCCCAGGCTCTGCCATGTGCAGTGTCACCACCTTCTGCTGCTGTTCCTGCTCAGAGTGATCCACCTCTGTCCCCTCGTCCTGTGGCTCTCTCTCAGCTGGGCTCTGCACTTCTCCCGAGTCATCTGGCTTCACCACTGCCACCTGTACGGGGGACAGCAGGTCAGCGGATGGAATAGACGGCTCTGCAGGACACCCCTAACACAGAGCAGCACTGGGTGCTGTGAGGACACTGGTGGGAGGGCTGCTGAAGCTCTGGGCCACCCCTCAGCCCGCTCACCTGCAGAGAGCCTGCGGCCAGCTCCCGCTGAGCGCTCATGTTCAGCAGCAGATCCAGCGCCGTCTGCGTGGCCAGCTCTGCTGATCCCGCCACACCTGGCCGGGCCAGAAAGAGGCCGCTAGACACAGTGCTCCTGACTGTCCCCGTCCCCTCCACCCTCCCCTGGAGCCCACCTTGCTCATAAATGATGGTGGCCCCTCCTAGGGAATCCTGGGAGAGGACGGGGGGCTCTGACCCCGGGAGTGCCTGGATCGCATGGTAGGACACGGGACCAACAGGGACCTGTGTGAGAGGAAGAGCTGAGAGGTAGCGCAGGACACAAAGAGTGGGATGGAGCTGGGGCGAGCGCGAGGGCACTCACCGGCGGGCCGGGCTCTGCCTCTGCAGGCGCCTGCACCTGGCTGTGCTGCTGCTTCAGCTCCTCGATCTGCTGCAGCGTGAAGAAGGGGCGGCGGCGGCAGGGCGGCTCCTCGGGGTGCCGCTGCGCCCACTCCTCGAAGCAGTCGGCGTGCCGGCAGTGCACGTGCAGGCGCAGGTTCTTCTTGTGCTTCGTGGTGAAGTGGCAGAACTCGCACGCAAACGGCTTCCCTCCTGCAGGACAGGAGAGGCCGAATGAGGCAGGGTCTCCAAGGGAGGCAGGGAGAGCGGAGAAGCTCTTGCCCGTGTCCCGGAGACGTGGATCTGGAAGGGTGCAGATGTGTCGGGAGCGGGGCCAGGCAGGCACCTTCTCTCACCCGTGTGCTTGACAGCCATGTGTGAGACCAAGAAGTCCTCGCGGAAGGTGGAGTACTTGCAAAAGCTGCACTTGTAGGGCTTGTCATTCATGTGTGACAGCTGGTGGTTCAGCAGGATCTTTTTGTCCTCGCAGACGTAGTCACAAAACTCACACTTGAACCTGCCGGGACCAGACTGTCTGTCACACAGGCAACAGGCACCTTCTGCCTTCTCCCTGCGAGAGGGAGCCGAGGACGCTGCTGCTCTGCGAGGACACGCGCAGACGCGGGCCTGGCTCCTACCTGCGGTTGGCAATGGCCTGGATGTGTGTGAGTAGGTGCATTTTGAAGGTGTAGCGCTTCTTGAAGGACTTCCCACACTGCGGGCGAAGAGCAGAGCGGCGCTCACGTCCTGCCCAGCCCCGGGGGCTGCCCTGCCCCGTCCAACCCGCTCACCTTGTCGCACATGTGCGGCTTCTCCGTGCTGTGCGTCTTCATGTGCTGAGTGAGTCTCTTCTGCATGGGGTAGATACGATTGCATACGGGGCACGGGAAGGAGTTCAGCTTCGGGGGCTGGAGGGAGAGCACAAAGATGGGCTCACCTGGGAGGGCACCAACACCATCTTACCCTCCCTGTCACCAGCCCTCGGCCGCCTTTTCTCTGTTGATCCAAAACGCTGCCGTCAGGCACCAAGAAGTTGTGGGAGCCCAAGACATGCCTCTCTGAAGAGGAACACTGCTGAGCTTCATGCCACCAGGGTACTCAGACTCACCGGATCAGCTCTCTTTTTCCTGAAAAAGAAACGAACCCCCCATCAACCAAATCCCACATGTGACACCAAAACTGACCACTGCAGAAATGGTCAGAGAGCAGATATAGACATGGCTGCACTCCCAGGCCTGGGAGCAACAGTGGTGCTGCTGAGACAAGGCAGCCTTTGGGACTCTGCCTTCACTGACCTATCCCGACTGTGCACTGTGGAGTGCCGGATGACATCCTTCTTGTACACACTGGTGTAGTTACACTCCTCACACTTGTACGGCTTGCTGCCCACGTGGTTGAACATGTGCTCCTGCAAGGGGCAGGGAGGGAGCTGTGAGACCTAGCGCTCCAAGCCACCCTCCAGGGGACAGCCCATGACCCAGACGGGCAGCAATCACCTTGAGGGAGGACCAGCGGCGGGAGCGGTAGCTGCACTGAAGACACTTGAAGAGCTGCGGGTCGTTGGCCTCGTGGGAGTTGACGTGGAAGCGCAGATCATCGTGTGTGAGAAAACGCGAGCCACAGATCCGACACAGATACGGCCTCATCAGGGGCTTGGGCGACTTATAGTAGTACCTGCAGAAACGGAACCGGCGCTCAGAGCTGTGGTGGCCGCGACGGGCTGGACCGGCTCTGGTCACAGGCCAGACGGCCCAGCGATGGCTTAACGCGCACCCCTCACCTGCGCCCCATGTACTTGCGGTATTTCTTGCCCAGGAAGCGGCGAGAGGGCCGGCCTCGCCTCCTGGGGAGGACGTCTGCCTCCTCGGGGCTGGTGTTGGAGGAAGGATCCTTATTCTCAGAGTCCGACTGGCTAATGCTGGGCTCTGCCAGGCTCTCGCTGGTCCCATTCTCCAGTCCAGAGGAACTGGCTGCTTCCGAGTTCTGTAGGTCACAGCTCTGCGTGCTTTGGGATGTCACCAAGGGCTCCACCTCCGCTCCTGCTTGACCACAGCACAGCACAACGGCATCAGACATTGCTGTGGGCACCCCCGAGCCCTTGTCTTGCTCCCCCTCAGCGCCAGCACGTGGCTGCTTTACCTTCAGACAGGTCCTGGGGCAGGTCTTCCACACGCGGAAACTTGCGGGGTCGTCCCGGCCGTCGCCGCGGCCTCTCTTCGCTGGAGGTGGGGACAGTGCGGCTGTACTTGGGCTGCCGCCCACGAGGCTCGTCCTCGGCTGGGTTGTAGTCACTGTCCTCTGGAGGCAAACGCACCAAAACATTAAGACACAAGGGAGAACACTGGGCTACATCAGACGTGGTGAGAACGAGTCCTACCTTCAGGGTCGTCAATAGCACCAGCATCCATGATGTCGTCATCTTCTTCTTCCTCTGCAGCCTCCTCCTCTGCAGACTTTGGAGCAGGACCCCCTTTCTGCGGATGCTCCTTCTTCAAAGCCAAAGCTGAAGCTACTACCACAGAAAACAGAATGAAACCTCTTTATCAGACTGCATTGCACTCTTATTCCTCTTATTTTTTCCACAGAGAGTGCAGGGAGCCCTTCTGCAGCAAGATCCTTTCTTTCTCAGTCCCTCCTAGCGGCAGCACCCCACGTACCTGGCTGGAAGTGCCGCTCTTTCATGTGGTTGATTAATGTTTTCTTGGAGACGCTCTTGTACTGACACATCTTGCACTTGAACTGCTGCACCACCACCACCTCCATCATCTCCTCCAGGGTCTCTATGTCCGGCTGATCCAGCTCCTCGCCACCATCGGCCTCTCGGCCCTGATCTGCCTGCACGGGCAGCTCCAGCGCTTCGGACTGCTCAGAGGGGTCTGAAGGGCCCGGCTGGTCAAGGCATGTGGAGGTTGGTCCATCAGCGATGGCTTCGATGGCCAGGCTATTGGCCAGGACAGAAGTGGCCATTTGGGACACCATGGGGGCACCTGGAACACCAGAAAGAGCTCAGCCAAGGGGCACAGCCTCACCTGCACACAAGCCACACGTACACCCTGAGTACAGGGCTGGACACACAGGGCACCGCGGGGCACAGAGTGTGGAGCCAGGGGCAGAGAAAGCTGCTGCTGGAGGGGCATCCTCACCATCGTCAGGTCCCTGCAGGATGAGGTACTGAGTGGTCTCTGCGCCGCCATCCTGAGCACTCGTCACAGCGATGCAGCCTGGGCGGAGAAGGAAAGCAGAGGGTTGGTAGCTGCCAGATGGGGAGGTTGACAGGCACAGGCTGGAGGGGGTTGGAAAGGTTCAACACTAGGGATTTAGGAGCCTTAGGGACCTAGGAACCTTTCTGCAACTGCTGCACCTCGGCTGCAGGACCTCGAGGCTGATGGGGGGGCAGTGGGGCAGCCCCTGCAGCAGCTCCCCATAGGACCCCCACTACTAAGGCAAGGCAGCAGGGAAGCCCCCCTCGCACCCACATTCGTGTGCAAACCTCCTACCATCCCCAGGCAGGGCCCGGGCTGGCAGAGCAGCAGCCCCTCTCCCCGGCCCCGCGGCCCACCCAGCGCTGCAGCGCGGGCACCCACGCACTCTGCATGATGTCGGGCCCAATCGTGGACTCGATGATCTTGTCTATGGCGGAGCCCAGGTCGGAGGAGGTGGATGCGGTGGAGTCTGACACCATGGTGGCTCCGTCGGTGACGACGCTGGAGTGAACCAAGACCTGCGGGGACTCGGACACCATGACGGACTGGCTCACTGTGGACACGCTGGACACCAGCGTGGACTGCGCGATGGAGGAAGAATCCGGCAGGTAAATCCGGGGAATCGCATCCGTGCTAGAGCTGCTCTCGGACACCTCTTCCTAGGGGAAAGAAGAGGCCAGAGGGGCTGGGAGGTGTTTGCGAGGCCGGCCCCTTGGCGGAGCCTGTGTCCGCACACGCCGTGGGCTGTTGCAGGGTAGCAGGGAAAGGTGTCAAAGCGGCAGCAAAGGGGCCACGGCAGCAGCAAGGGGGTCACAGTGGCAACAAGGGGGTCTGGGCAGCAGCAAAGAAGGTCAAAATGTCAGGCAAGGGCTCACAGCGGCAGCAAAGCGGGGCCAAAGCACTCAAGGGGTCACGGCAGCAGCAAAGAGGGGGGACGAGCGGCAGCAAAGGGGCTCAAAGCGGCAGCCAACGGGTCACAGGGGTGGCAGCAAAGGGGCCCCGGCCGCAGCACAAGGGTCACGGCAGCAGCCAAGGCGGGTCCTGGCGGCAGCCGAAGGGGGGATGGAGGAGCCAAGAGGGGTCCCGGTGCCCGCCGGGGGGTCAAAGCAGCAGCCAGGGGGTCCTGGTAGCAGCCTGTGGTCCCGGTGCCCACCGGGGGATCCTGGTAGCAGCCAGGGGGTCAAAGCAGCAGCCAGGGGTCCCGATGCCCGCCCAGGGGAACCCGGTAGCAGCCAGGGCTGCCGGTGCCCGCCCGCTCCCCGCGGCCGCCCCCGCCGCCCCCGCCGCGCCGCGTACCGAGGCGGCGCCGCTGCGCTCCGAGCTCTGCCCGACGCGCGGCT
>JAVCKT010025062.1:30585-43432 GCA_032273925.1 Rhynchotus rufescens | reverse complement strand
CAGCTCCACATCCCTCTTGTCCTGGGGAGCCCAGAACTGGACACAGTCTCCAGATGTGGCCTCACCAGGGCTGTGTAGAGGGAAGCAGCCTGCGTGCCGCACGCTGCCTTGCGGAGGGCACACCTCTCACCCAAGCACCTTTCCTCCCTTCTGCAGGTGTCCCCGGAGCAGGTGATCCTGTCGCACAGCCCCCTGCGGCTCTTCAGTGAGTTCCACCACAAGTGCGTGCTGGTGGCGGGGCAGGGGCCCGTGGAGGAGAATGCCCGCAAGTATCCTTTGCTGCTGGCGCCTCGCGCCCTCCGCGCGTCCCGCCGCCGCCTCCCGCCTCAGCGCCGCTCTTCCAAACCGGCCCCTGCCTGGAGCATTGGAACAGATAGCTTGCGGGAGAGCGAGGAAGCAGGAAGGCCACTGGCCTTGTCTTATGGAGAGGGACCCTGAGCAGAGGCTCGAATGCAGGCACACGTAATTTACCTCTTATTCACCTTCTGTCTTTCCTGGGTCTGCATGTCATCTCTCACATTGATTTCTTCTTCTGTGAGCTGCACTTCTGCTCCTCCTGGTGGGATGTCCCTCAGAGGACCTCTCAGGCTTTGAGACTGTGCTCTTTTGGGAATTTGTAGAATCTCTGAGCTGGCTTAATGGGTCTGGCAGACAGCCATATGAACAGGGAAACGGGCAGAGCAAGAGACCCTCCCCTTGTGTGTGTGTGCATATACACACACACACACACATGCACGCACAGTCAAACCTTGTACTTTCATATGAATACATTTTGGTATAAAATGTCCATTCCTTGTCCATTCCTCAGAGCAAGCAGAGGAAGCTAATGGCCAGGTGTCCTGCAAGCAGATGCACCTAGGGCTCCTCTTGCCTATGTTTATCAGCATGCACCATTTCTCATCCCCAATTAGGCTGATACAGAGTGTCATTAATTCAACTTCAGTCCAGAAGCCTGGTCAGCCCTCTGCTCTGCCCCGGTACACAAATCCTAGTCTTAAAGGTTTCCCAAAGGACACCCTTTCTGCCCTGGAGCAATCTCTTCTCTTGACTTACCACCAGGGGCTGCTAATGGCAAGGTAAATCTCATCAGTCTTTTCAACCTTTTAAGTTGATGCATGCATGCAACAACATGCAATTTGACTGAAAGCAATGAAGTTAACCAATTATCAGGTATAAGTAACAGCTCTACTACTAGGACTTGTGTTTCTTAATGCTGTAGATCCCTTTTAAAGTTACTCTGTTTCTTTAAAAAAGTCTCCCTATCTTTCCTTGATGAACTGAATAGCTTGGGCTTCAAGCACGTGGTCACCATAGAGGCCCTGAGGAAGGCGTTTCCCCTGCTGGATATGGTGGATCAGAGCCGGAGGCCAAAGGAGCTGGTAAGTTCTTGATCCCTCAGTAGAATGGGTGGGCTGCTGTGTTACAGCTTACAGTGTGGGGCGAGAAGCTGCAAAGGTTCAGAGCAGCCAGCTGCTGGGGACCTGCTCTAGTGAGAGCATCTCTCTAGCCTGGGATGACACCAAGGAGCCAGCATCTCTCTCTGCTTCCCAGCGTTGGCTCCTGCTGAAAGGCAGTAGCTCTTCCCTCTTCTTTCCTCCTCACACCATGCTGTGTTTCACTGCTGTTACTTGCAGTGGTTGGCAAGATATCTCCAGGTCTGAGAGAAATACAATATGAAATACAATATGCAGGGTGGAGGTCAAAAAAATCTTCTAGGGGATTCAGGATGGCCTGTCAGGGGCTTTGTCCTGCCTCTTTATGGGTCAGCCCTGGCAATACCAGCTGAAGTGTTTTTAT
Organism: Rhynchotus rufescens; assembly: GCA_032273925.1. Classification (NCBI taxonomy): domain Eukaryota; kingdom Metazoa; phylum Chordata; class Aves; order Tinamiformes; family Tinamidae; genus Rhynchotus; species Rhynchotus rufescens. The sequence goes on along the minus strand of JAVCKT010025062.1, from coordinate 41,635 downwards.
TTCTGTCTCGAAGGAGGCATTTCCATTTGTGTTACTAACTCAGCTGTTTGTTTTTCCCTGGCAGCCTCCTCCAACCACCGACTTCCCCACTATAGAAGGTAAGTGGTAGCCGTTGTTTACGTGTGCCCAGCACGCAGAAATAGCAGTGAGGCCAACCAGCTGCGAGGGGAGTTGGTGGCGTCAGCTCACCAGTATCCACAGGCAGCTTTTGGACAGGGTGCAGTCCAAGCTGCAGCTGCACAGCATAAAGCACAGCTTGCTAAGAATGAAGCCAGCTCCTCTCTTTACCCCGCTGCAGCACCTGGAAGTGGTGTTGGACACAGCACCGTTCTGGGCAAACCGGAGCCTGGCTACTAGGTGTGCTCTGATGGCAGCAGTATTAGCCACGGCATCCCAGCAGAGGGAACAGACTGAAGGGTGGATGGCTCTTTTGTTCCTTCTGGATGGCTGGTTTATCTCTTTTGGGAGAGCATGCAGCGTGGCAGGCACTATTCCTTTGCTAGTAGGTCCTGTACTTAGGTGCTGGGAGTTTCCAAACTTCTCTTGAATGTTTCAGGGGTGATTCTGTTTGGAGAGCCGGTCAGGTGGGAGACAAGTCTGCAACTTATTATTGATGTGCTCTTGAGCAATGGGAACCCTGGGGCAGAGTTGGAAGACATACCATACCCTCATCTGCCCGTTCTTGCCTGTAACATGGATCTTCTGTGGATGGCTGAAGCCAAGATGCCCAGGTAAAATGCGTGCCTCATATTTATTTTAACCTAGTTAAGACAGCTCCTCTGCAGATCTTCTCTTACACAGTACTTTTCCTTAGGGTTAGAGTCTGGCAATAGGGACATTGAAATTGCATGAGAAACAAAGACTGAAACTTTCAAGAAACAAAAGCCAAGTAACTGCCTGTGTAGGAGGGTGCGTGGGTAGATGCTGTGTCCAAACCAGGCGGGACCTTGTGTTACAACAGATGACCCTGCCACGGAGGGAGGTTTGTCACACAAGTGTCGTGACCGGGGGCACTGATGACCTCCTTTCTGAGGCAGGTTTGGCCATGGCACTTTCCTTCTCTGCTTGGAGAACATCTACAAGAAGGTGACAGGACGTGAGCTCAAGTACGAGGCCTTGATTGGCAAGCCCAGCACTGTCACCTACCGCTATGCCGAGTACCTGATAAAGCAGCAGGCTGAGAAGCAAGGCTGGAAGTCTCCCATCCGACGCCTCTATGCAATTGGGTAAGAGACTGCTTTTTTCAGCTTGCTTCCTTGGGAAGTTGCATACTGGTTTCTTTTAAACAAAGTTCTTTATGGGGATTTGTAAAAGGAGCACCAGGATCTCCAAGCCGTTGCTGGTGTCTCATCTTCTAGAGCAAAGGGTTGCTAGGATTTTGCACCCCACGCTTCTAATAGTTTGAAGGGCACTGTCAGCGAAGGAAAACTCTTACTGCAGGATGCATGTAACGCGATTCTAATGTCTAAGATGTGATAAGGTCTTTTTCCCTTTGAGAAAAGATATTTGTGAAGCCTGTGGTCTTCACCATGGCTGAACAGGACTCATCACTGGGTCCCCCATGGCCACCTACAGCAAGAGATGCACTCCCTGCCCCAGGCTGGGGGATACCCTTGACATTAGTGAATACCTTGTGACCCTTCCTCTCTCAGTGCTGCCTTAGTGCCAGTCTGCCAGAGCCAGAACTTGATGTGTGCATTAGTTTCTCATTTCTGTTTCATGCTGTGGCCTTATCTAGGGATAATCCCATGTCCGATATCTATGGGGCAAACCTCTACAACAGCTACCTCAAGTCAGCTCAGCAGAACCAGGTTGAGGCTGCAGTGAAGAGGAGCCCAGTGGCAGCTAGTGCCCAGACTGAGGACCAGCCCGAGCAAAGGGAGGACTGCAACATTTCCATGGAGAGCTGCGAGTCTATCCTGGTCTGCACTGGGGTCTACCGGCACAACGCCGAGGCTCCCGGGAACCCGGAGGAGTGCGTGACGGAGACCGTGTTCCACGGGCACCGGGACTTCTGCTTTGACCCCAGCCTGGTGGAGGCCTCTTACGTGGTGCAGGACGTGCACGACGCCGTGCAGCTCGCTTTCAAGAAGGAAAACTGGAACTAGGGGCAAGGCAGGTGTGCTGCAAAACTGCAGTCAGGGGTTCGGGTAGCAGAACGGGGAGAGGGGGAGAGCAAGGAGAGAGCGGGGGTGAGCTTGTAGTGTAGCCAAGATGAAAGAAAACTCCTTGTCTCAACACTAAACAGCCCTTGTTTGTACTGATACTCTTCTGCAATACTGACAGCTGCCGTCAGGCCTTCAACTGTGAACCTGTGTTGCCACAATCATGAATTGAACCGTAATGGAAACGATGAGGATTACGGGACGTAATGAGAAGGGTGTCCCAACAGTCCCTGTTTTGTTCTGCCGTCAAAAATCTCTCTCTTCCACCCTTGGTGCACAGGGATCGTGTGAGCCCACTCTCCTCCTTGCAACGTATTAGAGGAGGAAGCTCTCCCCTGTGCAAAGAGCCCCCCTCAGCCTACATACTGTACGTGCAACGTGCCATTTGTCCAGGTTGTGATGTGAGCAGCCCAGCAGCTCTGCCCTGGTGGCACTCTGCCATGGGAGAGCTTTAACTCTTAACAATACCCTTACAATGAATAAGTGCCTATGGACTTAAACAAATACTACTTGCTTGGGGATTTGCCACTGCACCACTGTCAGTCTGAAACAAAAGACTCATTTTGTAGCCCTCCAGCAGCTAGGGAGAGGCAGGGCCCCCCAAAGGAAGCTGCAGCTGCCAGAGCAGCTTGCTGCAGGGCCAAGGGTAGAATTGTGTTATTCCTTCTACACTGTTTAGTTTTCTGTGAATGCTTCTGCCTTTTGCAGCCAGCCTTAGGAGCCAGTGGATGGCTCTCAATAGGTAAGGGAAGCACCTTGATGGCTAAATTGCCAGAGGTGTCGTCACCTAGAACTCAGTGTTGCAGCAAGAGGCTCTTTCTACACCCAGCTCGGCCCCAGCTGTTGCAAGGAGCAGCCCTTGCCCCGGTGGCACAGCTTCCATGGAGGTGTCCTGAGAGCCAGGGCCACCTAGCATGACACTCAGCCCACCTTGATGCTTCCTTGCATGGGGGGATTGAAAGAGCCAAGATGCTGCCCAAGGCTGAGCCTTGAACTTTAAGAACACAAAGATTTCTGTCCTTTGCTTCCTTCTTTCCTTTCTCCTCTGTGGGGCTCGCATCCCAGAGATATCCCATATAGTCTAATCTGTTCCCTAGTGGGGTGCCCATTCCCTCCCCTTCCTGCAGCATGGAGGTAGAGTCCCCCTAACATTCATTAGCTGCTGAGACAGCAGCTAGGTGCCGCTACTTCTTTCCATTTTACCAGGCAGCTCCATATACAAGGTACACAAAAGGGTATTCTGCACAGAAATCTGTGTTGTTCTCAGTTAAGATCTGAGCATGTGCACTGACATTCTGCCTCAGCAGCTCACTCTTGTTCTGGTGCTCTTGTGTCCTGCTGGGCAGGTCCCGCTGCAGAGCGGGCTCCTTGGTCACATTATGCCAGGCTCTGTGTCCTGAGGCGGCTGGGAGCCCGGTCAAGCAGGCAGAGAGGTCTCTCTGCTCCCTACCAAGGTGATTTTTCTCTATCCCTTATATTCCAAAGAGGAGCAGAAAGATACCTCTGGGTCAGTTTTCTCATGTGAGATCTGCAATGGCAACTGGTCTCTTCCTTTCTTAGCCCTAGGTGGGCTTCTTCATTGCCTCATCAAGACAAGCATCTTGGCTGCTTGTAAAAACAGCTTTGATGTGAGGAACTGACTTAAATTTTAATTCTTTGCCTTTTACAGGAGAGATGAATTATTGTTTAACCTACTTGTGCAAAACAAAGGCTCACCTCCAGTTCCCAGAAGAATAAGTCCAGGGATTTGGTGTATAACACGGGGAAGCTCTTTTAGCTTTCAAAACATCTCCAAAGTCATGTGTGCTGCAGACCCAGTGTGCAAGGCCTAATACTAGAGTCCTAAATCCCATTTATTATTAGATGCGCTGTGGCGTTCCTCAGCTTCCCTTCCATGGATGACATCCAGCAGCAGGAAGAGGAAAGCTCCCTTTCTGAGCAAGGTCTGCCAACTCCGCTGGTTAGCTGGTGACTTCCTTAGATTACCTAGGAACTGTGCTGTGGGCGCCAGGGAACCTGGCTGCTGGGGAGGAACATGGGGAGGAATCTGGGGAAATCACGGACCCTTTTTTTAATTTCTTAGCAATGCACGGCCCACCTCAGACAGAAGAAATCTAGGTAGCAAGAAGGAGATAGGGCTGCCTCTGCAAAGGGAATGATGTTGCATTTGCCCAGAAAACAGACTATGTCTCCAGAATAGTGGTGATAAAACAACTGACCTGAATCTGTTTGGATTCCAAATTATTTTTAACAGATTACTTTTAACCTTTTTATTTTTATTTTATTTTTTATTTTTTTTTAAAGCATGCTAGGGTTAAAACAGTGCTCTGGGAATCTTTAAAATGCATAGGAGACACCTTGGTCATTAAAGAAGCCTCAATGTTGAAACCACAGAGAGGGGAGAGGAAAGCTAGAAGAATTTCCTATCCCCTATTCTTGCAAGTAATGCTGCTTTCCGGGCTGTTGAGCTGGTCTACGCACTAATGGGTCAGGGCTTGGGCTCCCCTTGGTCCGAGCAGCACAGAGAACTCGTCCCCCTGCCCCTGCTCAGCTCCTTGAAGGGGTAAAACTGCGTCCAGATTCCTTACCAGAACCTGCGTGGGCACAACACGTGGAGTAGGAATTTGGCATCTCCAGATGCACTCTGCTGCTGACCGGGTTACAGGACACTGCTACATGGAGAAGCGCTCGCCAGATCCCTGTTTGTGAGTTCTGTGGGAGAGCGCTGCGCAGGCTGCCAGCCTGTCTGCAGTTCATTTATGGGAGCCTGTTAATGCCAGGGTTCACGGAGGCCCTCTCTCTCGCTTTGCTTCCCAGGCTTAGCTTTAAGCACGGCCAGAACGTAACCTTCCCTTTGTCACCACAAATGTGGTGTTTCAGGTACGGTGTTTCTCTGCCTTCTAGCAAGCAGGCTGCTGTGCCGATCATTGAGCATGGTAAGCAGGAGAGGGGACTTTGCTCACCAATCCTATACTGTCACATTTGTATATGGAGCACTGTCCCGTTGCCACAAACCTTGTGAGGGCCTGATCCCAACAGCTTTATCTGCCACAGATGGATGGGTTTTGGTTAAGCCCTGAGGGAGTAAGGAGTGAGGTGAAGCAAATGAGAACAGCCCGGAGGAAGTGGAGGTTGGATATAAATTATTTTGGAGCTGAAGCAGAGCTTTTGTGCCTTGCAATAAGGTTTTGAAAAGGTCGACTAAGGAGGAGGATTCCTTATTCCACAGCACACAAGCAGCTACTATCCTGACATTCAGGGAGTGACATAACACTACTGTGCCCTTTCTTCCAATCCTGCTGGTGTGTCTTTTGTCTCCAGTTAATGGCTAATGTGGGTTTTGGATTAGGTGTTGTGCACTGTAGCAGAGTGATGATTGTACAGAGAAGTCGCAGGCTGTCATGGTTTTAGCTTTCCTATCAAGTTTAACCCGTTTCCAGAGCTGCTCCTTGGAACTAGTACGTATTAAAACAAACAAACAAACACAACAAAGGAGGATCTCTGTGAAATAAATTTTAACATGCTGTGTGTATATATCATGAGTATTGTCCTGACCTTTTTCATTGTCCTGACCTTTTTTTCATAGAAGAAAAACAGGACAAATTCTGCCTTTTATTCTCTTCATGGAGCCATTCTCAGACTTCCTTGAGGGAACCACCTGAAAGGTGCCCCTGTGGCAATTGTTCTGATGGGCCCAGCTGTTACTCCCTTTAAGCTCTATATCTGCTATACACACGTGAGATAAATGCAACTTTGACTGTTCCCCCTTTGTGAGGGAAAGGAAGCAACACCGCACAACAACCATGTCCTTGCTGACTGTTCCCAGTCCAGGCTTGTTGGGGATGCTGCTCCCATGTAGCACATGTTCAGGGAGGGCATTTAGTTGTGTCCTTGCATGAGCAGTTTTCCTTTGTAAAGGCTGTCTCTACAGAATGTGGAAGCCACAAACTAGATACCACCAATTTAACCCATTACTGCAGTCAGAGCAAGCCTAAGGTTTTCCCATATGAAAACCCTCCTTACCACTGGCTCACCAACTGCTGTGTAAAAACATTTGTGATCAAAGAAAACCCAGCTTGTCTGGCAGAAGCCGTGTTCTGTTACCCTTGGAAAATGGGAGTGGAGTTAGACAGATACTGACAGAAGCTCTCACATTACAGCCAAGAACTTCCATTGATTTCAGGGATTAAAGAGCTGAGATACTACCAGGTGAAAGCCTTCAGTGTTAATGACCTAGAACATCCAGTATGCAATATTTCACTTGCATTGAAGCTCAGGACACACAGAAACCCTTAGTCTACAGGAAGGGTGCAGTGAAACACTGATGAAAAGAGAGCTTTTGAACAAGATGAACAAGAGGGACTGAAAGCCCTGGGCAAGTGGGGCTGAGGAGCTGCTGGACACCTACCAGACTCAGTACTGGAAAATACTTAGTCTGATGATGGGCCTCCAGCACAAACCAGTTATCTGCCTACCCTGCTACCAACGTGGGTCCTTCAGAGGCATGCCTAAACCCTCCCTCTACTAAATGTAGCTGGCATCAATTATAAAGGCACAAGCCCTCACAGATTTGTGCACCCACAAGGGCAATATGGGGGAAATTAGGCACTCAGGATCTTTATGGACCTACTCTGAAACACTTCATTAGCCTACACCAGCAGGATCAAAACCAGGAGCCAAGTAGTTGCATCACAAAAACATTTATCTCCCTAGCTCACTAATTAAAAAAAAATCCTTTCAGTCAGTTCAGCTAAGATATTCTAAGATATTATCATGAATATAAGCTCAGTACCAATACTCACAATGCTAAATAAAGACAACGTATTAACCACAACCCCTAAAGCCTCAACACTCCCCAAACCTCTGCCCCAAAACATTAAGTATGAAAAAAAGGCATTTTACATCAGTATCAGCCCTGTGAGCTGAGATCTGTTTATTATTAAATACTTCTGAAGAATACAAAAATTCCTCAAATCAGGATGCTTAATCAGCAGCCTAGTTGCAAAGACTTTAAGCTCAGAGGTGAACACACTGAGGTGTCTCTGGATTTCAGTGCTGGCCAGGTGAGACTGCTCTGCACCCGCTGATAACCTCCATCCTGGGAGCTCGAAAGATTAAAATAACTGCGGTGGAAAGCGTGCGTCAGAGAATCCCAGAGCTTTCCCATCCCACACAATATGCATTTTAAGTATGGTTAGAGCAGATTACACTAATTCAAACTCACCGAGATCAGCTTTGCCTTCTCTCCTGCCTCCCACTGCTGCCAGTTTCTGACAGCTTACTGCAGGGTATAATTAGGATTTTAGCTTCTGGTCTCTTTTTCAGCCATATATATATATATATGTATTTTTTTCCCTCCTCCTGAGAAATGGAGTCATCATCTTGTTTCATCTGGAGTTCTGCACTCAAGAAATTTTGCCTTCCCCCAGTAGGGGTATTTTTGAGGACACTCTACTTGTCTGCAATAGTGGGGAAGGATAGATATGGTAATATTTTAGGTAGTCATTGTGACTGTTTCATAAAACCCTCTTGTCTACTGCTGGCCTTTAAATATACACATATACACATAAATATATAAAAAGGACAGAAAAAAATATCTTTGGAGCTGCTGCTGCAGAGGGGAAGCTCTCCATAGCTTTGCCTTTCAGTGCTTTAGTACTGGTTAGGCACCAACACCTCCCAGGAGTGCATATTGCAGGATATGGCTGGATCACGTGGGAGACATCAGCGTGTCACATCTCATCCCACAGCAAGCTACAAAAAGCTCCCGAGCGCCTGCTCAAGCAGAAGGCATCCCCCACCCCATTGGAAAGCCCAGCACAATTTCTGCTTCCAGTTAAATTCCCTCTCCTTCCATTCTTGTCTTTTTTTCACCCCTTCCTTTGGGTTTTGCTTTCCCCACAGTGCTCAGCAGGTGTGGAAGGATGGTTGTCCCAGGAGCCCATGCTTGGCCCAAGGAAGCCTTTAGCTCCTGCTCTGTGTGACAGTGCTCACCCATGACACGTAGCTCCCCTTGCCCAAAGGCCACAGGGTCCCCCGTGGGTCCCAGTTACCTCCAACAAGGGGCCTCCCCAGCCCCAATCCTGCCGTTTCTGGAGAAGCGTTTCCACGCAGCTCCTCTTGCCCTGCTCAGCTCCTCCCAGCCTTGCAGCACCCCGTTGCTGAAAGCAGCAAGGTGCTCCCCCACGCAGACCCACTTAGCACCCGTTCCTCCCGCAGGTGCCCCCCAAGGCCGCCTCGGCTGCCTCACCTGGCCGGCACATCAGAGCCCGCTTCACCACCAAAGCCCTGGGGACCCCGTCCCATTGCACTCACCCCAGCAGGTCCACCCTCCAAGAAGCAGGTCTGCCGCCTGCGAAAGGAGCCTGCAGCCCTGAGGGGGTGTGCGCAGAGCTGCAGGGCAGCTGTTTGCACACATCCTCGGTGCCCACACAGGGGGAAGCTCTGTGCCCATCAACCCCCACGTACGAGAGCCGGCGAGGCAGAGCAAGCCCATTGCTCAGGGGACAGCCCGCCTGGGGACAAGAGTGTTGCCCCAGCGGGCCCACATGGGTGCTTGGTTTTCACGCCAGGTCCTGTCATAGAACTGGAAAGCTTTTCCTGCAGGTTTAAAAGTGGAACCGGTAAAATGGTTCAGAAGCAAAAGTGATTTAGCCTCAGGACTATTGATCTCCTCAGGACTGGCCAGTTTCTGTCACCTTAATGCTGTCAGAGGCACAAAGGTCAGTGTATCCTGAGCAGGAAGCCCGCAGTAGATGAAGACCCAGACTCAGTACAGAGGAATGCAATTTTACCCTCTACCCCATATCACACATTCACACTGACACCCTTCTTCAGCAGGCAAGCCTGTGTTCGGTATCAAAGGGAGGGAGGTCTTGCAGGCCGCTCACTAACGCTCAGCAGCAGAGCCCAGGCGCGGGGCTTTCATCTCTGCAGCAGTCCCCGCTCCTCGGAAGGCCTCGAGATCAAAGCAAGCTCCTCGACGGGTGTTTGGCAAGGACAGGAGAGGTGCATCGCTGCTCCCTGCCTTTCTGCATCGTGGATGGCCATGGCCTCTCGGGGCTCACCTGGGGTTAAACCTGTGAGCGCTGCTCGCGCCTGCTGCGCTTACAAGGCGCCCCGGGCTGCGTCTTGGTCCCCCTGCAGGCATCTCCGTAGGCGTCTTGGCTGGTTTGCATCGGGTTTCTTTTGCCGTGCTGTGGTGACTGGCCTCAAATGGAGGTCTTTGTAATCTCGGTTGGGAATGTGGAACTAGAAAGGCTTAAACAGCCAGACACTGAATGCGTGATCAGGCTCATCTAACACTGTGTATCACGACAAGGGCAAAAGGAGAGGAATACTATAAATACAAATAGAGCTGGTGCAACATAGACCCTTGCACATGTATCTAAGCATTGAGGCACAGTGCGAGCGCAGCAGAGCACACATTCCCCCCTCCTCACCCAGCCATGCAGGCAATGGAGCAGGGATACAGCAGGATGGACTCTTTAAAGCAAGATGATGATGACCAGCATGGGAGGACATGGCAATGCCTGGGAGCCACCAGCCTGATTTAGGTGTCGGACCGCTTCAGTGCTATGGTACCTAAGTAACTTGATTTAAATCTCTTATCTGGCTTTTTTTTTTTTTTTTTGCTGTCTTCACTGTGCTTTTAGGAAATAGATTTATCTGTGACCCCACTCTGGTCTCCAACAGCACACTAATACTTTTGCTGAGACTCTTCTTCCCCTGCTTTTCCACTGGATCATTGCTATGTGCCTAAAGAAGTCTCCACATGCCAGCCCGCCGGTTAGCTCCTCCCTCCCCCTTTGCAGAGATGTCTTTGTTTCGGGTTTCAGCATGAAGCCTCCTGGTAGCCCGGCCTGATTTCTGCATCCAGGGGCACTTGGTGACACGGAGCTGCCTGGGGAGGCTGCCCCAGGGCTCGCACATCCAGCTGCTGTCACTGCCCCTGTGCACGGCACCCAGCAGCCAGGGCTCGCTCAGCCCCATGCAGTGATCAGCTTGCATCCTCAAACGCCTCGTGATTCTGGACACTTATGAGTAGGGGTAACGTACACAGACTCTTCCAGCCACACCTACGTCACGGGCTTCACTGAGGGGGCAGGTTCATCCCTGGTGGGTGCGTTAGGGAGGAAGGCGCTGTGGCTGCTGATCCCGGCACACTGGAGACCTGTGCAGTGGTGGCTGCTGGTGCCGAGAGGGCTCCAGCAGCTGAGCCCACTGCCCGGGCACTGCTGCTGCTCCAGGAAAGACCGGGGTGCTCATCTCAGCAGAGGTAGGAACCTCTGTGTCATTTGCACCAGTTCAAAGCAATGGCCCCACCAAGGCTGCCTGGGCAGTGCAGGCCACGCACGCTCAGCTGAGCTCAGGCAATCTGTGGGCTAAACACCACTCCTGAGGACACACAGCTACTCACCCGGGGTGCCTTCTGTGAGTAACTGCATGTCCAGCCCCGTGGATGGAGGGAAGAGGGGGCAAGGTAGCACCGGTCTCTGCCCTCTTGCTTAGAGAGATCTGGGGATACAGGTGCCATTAAAGCACTTTGGACTTCTTGCTGTTGCCAATGCAGAATATGTTGATATAAGGGAGGGCACTTGGTACGTGCTGTGGGTGCTATGGGGGGCTGATGACATGGGAGGACTTTGCTAGGAACCTGGCAGCAAATGAGGACAGGACCCTCCTGTCAGGGCCGCCCTGAGGCTGCAGGAGGGCTCGGCTGGGGAGACCCCCCTCTCCTCCCGTGGGGCGGGTGGCTCGGGGCGCAGCCTCGGGGGCAGCCTTCCTCCTCCTCCTCCTCCTCCTCCCCCTCCTCCTCCTCCTCCTCCTCCTCGTGGTCGTCGTGGTCGTCGTCGTGGTCATCCTCCTCCTCCTCCTCCTCCTCC
>JAVCKT010025062.1:0-22590 GCA_032273925.1 Rhynchotus rufescens | reverse complement strand
TGGAAGATCTCCAGAGAAGGAGACTCCACAAGCTCCCTGGGCAGCCTGTGCCAGGGCTCTGTCACCCTCACAGTGAATAAGTTCCTCCTTACATGCAGATGGAACTGCCTCTGTCTCAACTTACACCCACTGCCCCTTCTCCTATCACTGGCCACCACTGAGAAGAGCTTGGCCCCTTCTTCCCTACATTTTCCCCTCAAGTATTTGTATATGTTGATAAGATCTGCTCTCAGCCTTCTCTTTTCCACAGAAAACAGGCCCAACTCACTTAGTCTTTCCTCATAAAATAGATGCTCCACTGAGCATCCACTCACCTTCCTATTCAAACAATTTACAGAAATATATATGTCCTGAAAAGGCCTCATAGGGAAAAAAAAAATCACATTTAAATGTTAATAGCTGTAAAATACAAGGAGTTTTATGAGCTGGATCATCAGGATGACAATTATCTGCAGGCTCCAAGATAACCAACTCACTGGAGCAACACACCACAGTTCCCACTCGCTTGGCTCCGGTGGCCCGGCTGCTCCAGCAGACAGGACACAAAGGGGCCTCCTACCATTCAGGTCAGATGCAGGAGGGCACTGCCCCGTTGTCATTTTCCTGGGCATTTTTGGTTTGCTCAGCAGTCCTGCCCCACTAACCTGCTCTGCGCCCACGCTGCAGACGTTTAACTTCTGCAGTGCTCATTCTGAGGACACGTGCACTTCCCACCTTGCTGTCCCTCAGCTGCAGCCCCCAGGAGCACAGCACTCTGCAGGAAGAGTTGGGTGTTTCTCAACTCCTTCAGCTTCCGTTTTATCTCAACGCAGATTTCTACACAAAATACTTGCACAAGGGATAGGCAGAAATTGGGAAGAGGACACAAATGGGTTTAAGTAAATATATTCTAATATATTCTTGTGTTTTGTTCCTTAAGTTACAAACAAGTTACAAACATACAAATTTATAAAACATAGTATATCACTAGCTAAAAAACAAACTAGAAAAGTTGGTTATCTTCTGAAATATTTGGTTTAAAAATTCTATGAACGTTTTCTGACAAGAAAGCCTGCCTGAGCATCACGGAGAGGGGCCCGTCTGCGTGTGCATCTCCCACGCTGTAGGACTGCAGAGGCCACGGGGACACGGAGGGCTCCCCAGCTCCACAGGGCTGGCAGTGCTGCAGGGCTGAGACCCTCATGGAGAGCTGCTCTTACCAGCCTGTCGAGTCCAAGGGTTTTTTTTTTTTTTTTTTTAAACATTGGAACTGATAGTTTCCATCGCTGCTCCTGGGAGACTAATCCCTCTCTTTATTATTAGCAAATATTTCACAACAGTGAGCATCTGCTCAAGCTACATTTCACCACCCCTCTCTCCCCAACGGCCTCTCATTTCCTTAGCTGGCCACCACTATTTGCATCTCCAAGCTCTCTGGGTACAAAGATGGCCCAAAGCAAACAGCATCACAACGAGGCGTTACAGAATCTGCCGAAGGTCCCCGATTCAGCAAGTCTGTGTTCAGCCCCTGATTCTCCTCTGAATTACACAATAAATCTAGATTCCATTTTCCAGCATACTTAAGGGGTCCCTTGCCCCCCTACTGCTGGTTTCAACCAGCAGGTATGGGGAGTTACGAGGAGGCTGCTTTGTCTCCTTAGTTTAAAAGTTGGTCCTGCTCATCACTCACGTACTTCACCCGATTCCTAAACAGCTGCAGAGGTACAAATGTGTCCACAAATGGCAAAACGAGAAATCGCTTGGGCAGGGACAGCCCTATCCTAGCTGAAATTTAAGGCACACCTCGTTAACACAGTATTTACAGGAAAACATTTAAAAGATGCACTAAACTGGCAATGTAAAGTTAGCTAAGCTACTCAAATCTGATTTCTGGCCTCAACTTCTGTCCAGTGCAACAAATCAAGGACTTTGGTGGGAAATCCAAAGGCACAGATGAACCACAGTGACTTTTCTGCACTCAGTGAAGGTCCCACGTAACACATTTTCCAGAGGAACCGAATCCCTACGTGCTCTTTCACAGCAGTGGCTGATGTTCCTGTTGCCTCCCTCTGTACACAGGCTGCACTCTCTATCTGGTGGGCAACCTGCCTCCTGAGAGCCAACAAGAAGCTCCCACCAGAAGCTGTTTGTCACACAGGGACAAGGAAGGCATCCAAACACCGTTTCGTGCTGTGCAGGGCACCACCTTCCATCCCTGTGTTTCAGGTGGAACACATCCCAAATGGAGCCTAACAATCCTTCGGAGGCTGGCTCAAGTCCATCACCTCAGCTGGGTACCTCCAGTCATGGCTCCGTTGAATGTCCTGGAAAAACAACCTCTGCTGGAGACTCTTTAGACTATTCAAGTCCTCTGGAGAGAGTCCATGAAAGAGCGCTTGTTTCTCTGGATCTTCTTCCTCCTCTTCTTCCTCCTCCTCCTCCACAAGATCATCAGGAGGCAAAGGAGAACATCGAGAGATGTAGCCCTGGTCTGACTGCACTGATTGTCTTTGCTCTTTGCATTGGTCATCTAAGACCAACTGATGTTGCCTGTCAGCTTCCTCTTGACAGCAAGATGGTTCTGCGGGCACAACACTCTGTTGATAGAGAGAAGACATGAGGCCATTCAGCTGGTGTCTCAGTTCACCTGAGAGGTTTGCAGGACTATCCTCTATTGCAGAAGCTTCGCAGTCGTCACGGAGGATGACTTCATTTCTCAGTGGAAAACTTGTTCCTAAAAGAGGGACTCCTTCCACACAGTCCTCATTAGTCAGCACATGATGCCCAAGCACATTTTTATCTTCCATGGGAGACACTGGCTCCACTACCTGAACCAGAGGGGCCTCATCCATAGGAATGACCATGGTCTGAGAAGTTGCATCCCCAGACAGATTCAGCTGAGGCTGCAGTTTGCAGCCTTTGTTCTCACTCTCCTGCATGTGAAGGTCGACAACGTAACAGCAATTGGGCTCAGGCTCCCTTAGGTGCAGCTGATGTTTCACAATGCCCCCCTGCTCGCTCAGGATCGAGCCCACAGGACTGTCTCTGCTCACGCCCTGAGGCTCCTCGTCGTTCTCCACGCAGATGCTTTCAGTCTCAAACCAGTCTGGGTGCTCTGCCTGCCACTCCTTGAACTTTTGCACAGCCTCTTTCAGCTTCCATCCACTAGGGGTATCCATGTAATTGTCTGCTGTGATTTCCTGGATTCGGTGTATACGTCCCGGTTCAAATTTCTCCAGGTCCTGAATCCGAAAAAAAATATCCTCAAACTTGTCCATCAGTTGGTACCTGGAAGTGACATTAAACAGGTCGGGTATATCCTTCTCACTACTTATCCCTTCAAAATAGCAGATGATATACATCCCAAAGCAGGCTGGCTTCTTGAAATCGGGCAGGATCAAATTCAAGGCAGGTGTGAAGAGGTCGCCAGTCGGCTTGTGCTGATCTTGCCGGAGACGCACGGGCTCGCTCCCAAGCATGGCCTGCCATTTGGCCTGGGTGCCCCGGGAACACAAGACGATAATCTTTGAAGAGAGGTCTTCCATCTCCTTCTTTTGTCGAGTAAGCCAAGGTAAAGCCCCAAGCTCCGAGATCTGATGATCTTCCAGCAGATCTAAGGCCACTGCAGTGCCGCAGACGGTCATCAGGAACTCGGCAAACTTCAGCACCACATCCACGTAGAGCAGGTGATCGGCAGAGTACACGATCCAAACTTTCTGGGGTTTCAGCGGTGGCAGAGGAAGGTCTGGAGACAGCACCTCTGGAAGACAGAGAAAGATTCACCCCAGATGAATTTCACCGTGCATAAACGTAAAGCACACTGGTTTCAACAGTCTTGCAAGGGTAGCTATAATGTTCCATCGTGGGAGCTGCCTTCACCCCACAGCAATCTCCTACTGCTGTGACTTGAATGATTAGCCATTTTTTATTCCAGTACGACCACAGCTAAATGGACAAAACAATAAATACAACTTTACAAAGCAGTTATCTCCCGTCTGCTAAAGGGCAGCAGTCCAACTTGTATATTCTCTGTTCAATGTGTCCAGTTATTAAAATGTTCCTTCTGACTAACCAGGAATATAGAAAGACCTTGAGGCTCTGCTAGTTTGGTTTCCAGAAGCACCTACAGAGGAGCAGAGCCCCCGAGAGCCCGCGCCCAACAACTCTTCCCAGATGCCTCACACACAGGACAGCACTGGGCAACACAGCAGCAGGATCCCTTACCCGTCTGCCAGTCACTGTGGCCGCCTTTCCCTCGCAGGCGTCCTGCAGGAGAGAGAGTCGCTGTCAGCTCTAACAAGCACAGCCATCCCCTTCAAATAACAACTGCCTCCAGAGACTAGGTTGGGAAGTCTCTAACCGAGAGGGGAAAGAGGGAGGGAAAGGCCTAATAAAAACACTGCATGGACAGGTTCATCCACAGTCAAGTTTGCTGTGCGCTATACTTTGCTTTGCCTTGGTGAGAAAGGACGCACTCACAACTGATTTTTACCATCCTTCCCTAAACTGAAAAACAAGGGCAGAGCCCTCACATTTTCTCCTACTTCTCCTTGAAAAGCATCTTTTTTTTTTTTTTAAAGAGATATATTTTTTAAGAGGCTTTTCCAAGAAGCAGCTAGGTACATCTCCAGGTACACCTTACAGGTCCTACAGATAATTTTTATGTTTCGAGGTCCTTTGAAAGATTTTCCTCAGGTAAAAAGCATGCAGTGAGTTGTACAGTCTCCTTGTGATAACTGCCTCACAGTTACAGCACTAAAGACTATGAATATATTTAATTACATAAGTTTTCAAACCGCTCAGTATCAATTTCTGTGTTCCAATTTTTTTTTTCCCTCCATCTTCACTGAAGATTGCTCTTTAAACTCAAGACAGCACAGAAGTGAGTTTTGCAGAGACAGTGGGTGACGGGAAAGCCTGTGGCCTCAGAAAGCAGGAAGCTGCCACCCTGCTAGGCTCTTACACAATGCAGAAGGAAAATAAATGGAAGAGATACCCACAGAAACCTGGTTCAGCAGGAATCAAAGGGCTAAACTGTGATGTCATTTTTTCCCCATGAGCTTCTTCCAAAGTGGAATGTCAGTGGAAGGTCAGACAGTGCAACCCATCAAGGCTTTTGGGTGGATTGTGTTAGGATGATGCATTACGTGGATGGTAATAGGGTGGATGACGCATTAGGTGGATGGTATTAGGATGTTACACAAGTCTTGTGATATAAACAGAAGAAAGCATTTGCATGAGCATTGTACCAGTGGCAGAGCTTCATAAAGCAAGGAAGAAAACAGTGAGAAAACTAAAGGAGTTAGAGGAGTAGGAAAGACTAGTCGTAGTGCTCAGACATGTCTTTCCATGTGGTAGGAGTCTTACCTGCTCGTTTTTTGGTCATACAAATGATAGCTGTTATAACCGATCCGACCAGCAACACACAGATCCCAGTGATGCACCAGTATAACCATATAATCATATCACCTAGGGTATAAAGAGAGCACTCAGACATGGCTTTCAACAGCTAACGAGCTTCACCCAGGAAGAGAAATCTCCTGATCAGCCAAAACCAAAGCAGAAGGTCCAGGGTTCTGCCCAAGGCCACAGGTAGAGCAGGCTGAGAGCCCAGCGCTGCCCCCAGCGGCCTCTTCCCAAAACGCCACGGCCGCATTTGAAAACGGGCTCTGCACTTCAAGCTTGCTCCACAGGGAGCCCGACCTGGAACCCCCTAAAACCTGAGAGCAGCAGCCTTCACCTGTGGACAGCAGCCATTCCACATCCTGCCTCTTCACTTAATCTACATGCGTAAGAAAGAATTGAGGGCAAGTATTTCAATCCGCAGGATGTGTGTGTGAGTTTTCATCTTGGACGTGGCTAGCTTTTCTCAGGTGCTGTTGCAGCCAAGAAAAGATGTTAAATTATTATGCACATGATTTATCTTGACGTTCATGCAGATGAATATATGCAAGCTATTCTCTTCCAAAGCTTTTTTTACTATGCAAATCTTTTGAACATTGAGCAAGGTGACAGAATGTATTTTAAATTCAGATTCCTTTTGTCAAAAGAGTGCTTCTCAAAGAATTTCATGCAAGTAAAGTACCTCTAAAAACATAATAATAATAAATCATTTAATCAGGTTCATACTATATACAAATACTTGCCTTTTTAAAGCACAGTGAAGTAACTCTAATACAACCCATGTTCTGAAAACAGCAGGGCTACAAGGGGACATTTTCCTGATCATCATGTCACTCTCAGTAAGGATCATTTGTTATTCTATATGACAGGAATAGAGCAGCAAGGGAAGTTTCAGAGTCCTGGAAAGGCTTCTTACCTGACGGGTCTGGACCTGCAAGAGACAGAGCTACGTTAGAATTTCGGTTCTCATCTATAAAACAGGAAGAAGCTAAGAAGCTCCTTTAGAGAAGGGAGGGTCTCACTTGGAGCTGGTGCACATGGGATGACAGCAGAATGTCTCATGCAGTCTGTGCCGCAGTTCACAAAGAATGGCTGAATCTGCAGTTGAAATAAATGCCAAAAAAAAAAAAAAAATCAGAAGCTATTTTCAACAGCAATTCTGTTCCCTACTTTACCCTTCCCCTGCTTCTTCCTTCCCTAAAAGCTGAGCATAGGGAACAGGATCCCCATTTCCCATCAAAGACCACAATTAATCAATGATTTTCTCACTATTCACTGTATATTAATAAATTAATGGACTCCTAAGGCTGCATAGCTGTCAATGCTTTTCCTGTGTCACTCAGCCTTGGCTACCCTACACTAGAATGGAGAGTTACTGTCTATACCATCTAGAAGAGAATGCCTTTCAGGAAGGACATAGGAACCATGTGTCTGTACCTGAATATTGTAGTTGCAGCAGGCTCTTATGTTCCTCTCTATTTTGATTGTAACGTTCACCTGCTGCTGCAGTCCACCCTGCAGAAATCAGAAGCAACTCATAAGCAACTACTATAAGGGAAACAAGAAGAAAACAGAGTAAAAGCCGTAGGAAAGGAGTAAGGAGGAAAATACGGAGAAATCCAAGTTATGGGTGTGGTACCAAACAGCAGAAATTCATAATTTTGTTTGAAATCAGAAGCTTGTACAATGAAGCAGATAAGCATCTAGTGTGACAGAGAGAGGAATGCAGTTAAAACAGCAGGTTAAAGTTGCCCAAGTAGCATGAAATTTAAGTAATTAAGGACGTCTTTTGTGCAACTTTAAAAGCATTAACTTACAGTTTCTTAACAGTGTCAAGATATTTAATGTTCACATTTTAATTAACAGCTTCTGCTTTGCTCCACTTTAAAAAGCTGACCTAACACTGCTTTCAGTTCCACCAGAGCAGACAAAGATTGCCCCTTTTATCCACGGCACACAACCAGTATCCTTTCAATGTAAATACATTTTTATGATGCTGAGCATCTCTGCAATGAAGTACAGTCACCCCTGCCAGGTATATATACACTGTACATACTGTATCAGGAATATGCCTTCAGGCATATCAGCATGTGGAGTCCAAAGGATGATGAGTGTGGAAGGAATGGAAAGACTAAGCACGGTGAATTCCAATTTACCTGCCCTCCCTCAAGGCAGGATAGGGACTAGAATCAAATATTTGGTATCCTCCCTCTTTCAGATTTCTGGAGTGGGCAGTTTCTTAAGTCAGAGGACAACAGTCTGCATCTACTTTGAGTTTTTCAACAACACAAGTTTAAGACCTAGGGGAATTAATTCTCAGATTTATCTGGAACACCTTTGCAAAAGCATTTAGACTCCGTTTCAAAAAAAAAATTGCTAAATTGCTTCAATGATTTGTTGCACTCACTATTAAAACTCTACACCTCAATTTTGATTTATTTAGCTTTGTCTGCCAGGCATTCGCTTGAAAATAATAATAAAAAAAAGGAAATAAAGCCCAAATCATTCAACGTCAAATTTCTATCTCTTTTACAAGTGCTTGCAGATTGTCCCATAACCATCATGTTGTTCACAAAATAACACTTGCTTGAGCCTTTTACTCTAAAGCATTAGAAAAACACTCTTCCTTTTGATCTTTTATTTACCAAAATCCTGCAGGAACATTCCATCTTCCAGAGGTCAAACAAAAATGTGGAAACAATCCCTTGAAAATCACTGTTCAACACATTTGCCAGTTCTCCTAACACCACCTAACCTCCTGTCTTGTGATTTTGTGACTATTAAAGAAAATTTTGCCTAAGTTAGCAGAGTAGAAATTATTTGGAAGGCATTTACCTCAGAGAAATTATGCGTGACCATTTTACATTTCTTCTCATTCAGGAAACTGGCCACATGGATTTGATATTGGGCAGACTCCGTCCACGGGTTAAAGCTCACGAGCAGAGTGGCGTCATCTAGACTTTTACCTTGGATCCTGGGCTCCCACAGGCTGCCTGGAAGAAGTGCAGATTGTCAATTTTCTCATCTGTCAGGAGTATTTCAACAGGGCAGCAGTGACTGGTAACTCACACAGACAACTTTTACCTGTATTTATACACGGAACAGTTCTTTTCATCAGAGAGTCCTTGCAGTCTGCAGGAAAGAGACACCATTAGTTGACAGGTCAGAAATATTGCAGTTCCACTCAAGAAAAGCATCCCCTTTAGTAGAAACCAGACACCTAACTCAGAATCCTGCTTGAGAAGCAGGGACCTTTGCTTCACTGCAGTAGCAAAATTTTGTATGAGAATAACAATGGCCATTTCCAAGGCAAAACTCTCTTCCAATGATGTTATGTTTCTAAGGATGGAGGTATTGATGAGAAAGGCCTAAAACCACACAGTGATTCTGACATATCAATGCTTAGCCCTTGCTGAGGGGAAGACTTGTGCAGTGAGAGTTATATGAGAACACTCTCAAGGGAGGGGAGCTGCAATTTTATATTTATCTCCAGACCTACCTGGAGAGAGGCTAAGCCATAGATTCCTGGCAAAAGAATTCTCTCCTAGGACAACCATCAGACTGGAATCTTTCTTGATCCTATAAAAGCTCTTCTACATTGATATTTCTCTTAGTTTTATTTAGCAGATTGGCTCTGCTTTTTCACATTGAAATTCAAACTCATACCATTAGCTGTGTGGGATTTACAAGTGTCATCGTAAAATATTATTTTTCCTGGGTCTGGGGGCAACAAAGAAACAATTCCCTAGCAGTGTCTGCTTAAACAGACAAAAGCAAATACCCCTGATCTTAATTTTCCAACTTTCTGTCAAGTTCATGACCCTCTAACTCAAAGATAAACTCTAATCAGCAAAGCTCCCTGCAACTGCTGACCTCAACACAATGCATTAGGTTCCAGCAGAGCAGGGGGATCAGAGCTAGAACATGGCCCATATAACCAGGGCTAAAAATCAAGCAACTGCTCGGCTTCCCCCATGCACACTGACGGGCACACCACATACTTTTCCATAAATAAAGAGTTCTGCTCCCAAATCTAAGCAAGTCAAGAAGAAAATGATGGCCTAGGCTGGGTATTGAATATGCAGCATTTATGAACTGGTGAGTGCAGCCAGAGAGAACTGCAGACCCTCAACATATTCAAGGAAAAAACAAAAGCAACCTCCCCATAAAACAAAACATTCTGCCCCAAGTTTCCTTCCAAGAGGAATATTTTCATTTATGCAAAAAACGGGTTAGATACCACTCTATCAAGCTTCTTGATAAATCAACCCCTAAGTGCTTAAAATTCGACATCAGAAGCTAAGTTTTACTCATCCCACTTTGGAAAGTTTTGGTCTGTACTTTTACCTTTCACAAGCACAGGGGCAACTTCCAAACATTTCAAACTAAACAAAGGCAGCACTGGCAGTCTGCAGAGAACATAAAAGACCAGTCTGCAATCCCATTCAACTACATTAAATGTGTTTTTATCTGCTCCACTGATGAACGCTTCAGCAACTAAATCCAGCAAAGGGAATTTATTATCTTCAAACGGCCTCTCAGAAGGGCACCCCCATCAGTCTTCAAATTTTAATATGAATTTGTTTAACCACATGTGCAGCAGAATTCCTAATGAGCAATGCCTCAGAGTTCACAGATTCAAGTCCAAAACTCCATCCAGCTTTCTGGATAGCATATAACCATCTTTATAGCAGTGTCTTCCGTTTAGGAAGTCACCAGTCACTTGGTGGACCACTTGGTGGTCACCACCACACTTTCTTCCAAGCAGAGATTTGTGTGTTATATTTCATTGAGTGGATTCCAGAAGCAAGGATGGTGGCTTTTAATACAAATTGTCACACATTTTGGGGGGAAGCCACAGCAGTGCTGTAAAAAAGAATAGTAACATGAATCTTCAAATCCAGAAAGGACAAGAGTTTTACAATATTGTTCCCAGTTCACATACTCAGGCTGGAAAAAAATCCAGTTCACAAATTAAATCCCAAGCTCAAGGCCTAGTTCAATAGAGCACCTCTTACCAGGCATCGTGAAAGGCATGGACTTGCAGTTATAGTCTCCATCTGTACCCAGTTTGGGCAGGTGGTAGACAGTCACGTGGTAAGTCTGGCCAGGTTCCACTTCAAAGCGGTCAAAACTGAAGTTCCACTGAAATAAAACATTCAAAAGGACTTTAAAACAGAGAGTTGTGTTATCAAGGCTCTGAAATTAACAGCTGACATGGTTTTGTCCCATTGTGTCCCTCCATCCCATATAGCCTTGACAGCCAAAGCAGGCAAGAGCTAAACATTTATAACTGCAATTATACATGTATAGCTCTGGCCATATTTCCTTATTTCTTTTTCTTCTACACTGCTTTTCAGTATAGATGCAGTTTCATTATAGAACAACGTTTAGTTTTAGCCCAATAGGATGAGCCAAGAATGAAATCAAACTTCCTACTGTTATAAAGGGAGCTGTGGATGCTCCCAATCTGTGGAATAAGGTGGAAAGACAAACTCCAGGTTCATGCTTTTATCTACAACAGAACACTACAAAAGAGAATTGGAAGCACAAGGAAGGACAGAGTTAAAGACAGCGTCACAGCTCTGAAGAAGAAAGCAAAAACTGCCACAAGTGTTCATTTTAAGAACATCAAGGACAGTAACATGAGCAAGGTACTGAACTGAGAGCAACAAAATATCAGAAGGCATTTATAACCTGAGGACAGTAAAAATGAAAGAGAAACCGAGACAGCTAAGGAATATTTTGTGTATATAGCTACACAAAAGCATAAAATCAACTGGAAATTACAGGCCTCAAGCTCAGTGTCTGTGCTGCTACACCAGCTCGGGTGACTCACTTGCTTTTCATCGTTACATCTCCTCTATTACAGGCACAACTCCAACAAGCCCAGAGACTGGAAGAGGTAGCTCAGAGCCCTCGGCACTCACCCGGCCTCCATCCGGACGGACCTGAGGCATCAAGTTGTTCTGAAAATCAAACTGGGCGCAGATTTGTTGATTGCTGTTCACCTGCATCACGGCCAGCTCTGCCCCCCGGAGAAACTGGATGCTGGCTGTAGGCACAGGGCGGGAGAGGTTTTTCTTTCCTGCCATGTACAGGTGACACCCCTCCATCCCGCGTCTAGTCCAGTCACAGTAGACTGGAGAGTTTTGCAGAGCAGGGCAAAACTGGGGACCAGGGAAAGCAGGGGAGCATCATCACTGAATGAAAACTCAAAGCCCTTTGGAAAATGGAAGAAAATAGGCCAAAAAAAAACCCCATTTACTGGCAGTTGTTAAGTACCTCATTCACTTACTGGTACTTGTCCCAGCAATGAGACAATTCTTTATCAAGATACATGTGCATATAGCAAATCTGAGCCACAAGGGCTCCAATATCCTGTATTCCAGTACTCCTAAATGCGAAGAACTTACGCTAGGTTAAGGATAACAGCACCTAAGCAACTACTTGCTCTCTCTCAAATCCATTCTCTTTTGTTCTGTTTACACATGAGCAGATGGTCCCCATATAAGCAAGACAAACAACAAACCTAAAACAAAACAAAGCAGCCAAGCCCTCAAATCTCTAAGCTCTGCTTCCATGGGTAAACCGCAGAAGACTTGGAGTACTGATTTTCCTCTCCATCCCTGCTAGACCACACTTAATTCCTCCGCTCTCTGTTCCTGTGTAAGAGCCACCTCTTACCATCAGTGGCCACCTTCCACTCTATCCGAAGCACCGGGAGGAGTTTTCCATCCATCTGACGGAAAACACCAGAAGAGACATGAAGACTACTCGGAGCAGAGGGCGTCCACGTTGAAACTTGCAGCCAGCTCATTTCCATGCAGGTACCTGTCCAGCAAGTGAAAGTTGCTAGTTAGGAGCAGGGCAGCGGAAATTCTTCCCTTGGCACAAAATATTGGATTTCGAAAGTATTCTTGGTTCTAAGTTTACCCTACTTACATCTCTCTTGATATCTTGTCAGGCATTGCAATTTATTTAATGTGTGCGCTGCCTTTTATGGAATGGTACAAGAGCAGCTTGGTTAAAACTATGGTCTATGCTTGGGGACAATTTCTTAAAGCTGTTTCACAGTTAATAAAAGTTTCCAGCATGGGCAGACTCAAGCATGAACTGGGAAATGCAAGTCTTCTAAATGGTTTGCAATAGCCCAAACTTAGGCATTCTAGTAACATATATTTCCTCTTTTCCTTAAAATCCATGAAATGGATTATTACTGCAATCTTGGCTGGTTAAACGGGTCAAGTAAGTCCACTCAGTATCTCCAGCAGCAAGTCCATACCTCACTGAAGAACCAGATCAATGTCAGAAGAGAAATGCTAATTTCAAGCTATCCAATGACAAAAAGGTCACTTCAGCTTACACCCCTTATCAAACTTTTCCTAAACTAATAAGCCCTCCAGATAGAAAAATAAGTAATGTCAGTCAACAGGGTGCTGTAAAAAACAGGTCCTGCAATTTAATTGGGGAAAAAAAGAAGCAGGTATGACAGGCTCTATGGGCAGACATAATCTTCTTAGATTTGTGATGCTGACATTTGACTTACCAGAGCATATTAAAAACAGCTCAACCAAATAACAAAGAGGCACAGACATGGGAAAAAGCTGCAGACAAACATCAAGGTCAAGTTGCCAGTGGGCAATCACTAATTTGGATGGTTTTAAGTGGGAGAGCATGCATAGGCCTGATGCTATGCATTTAGCAGCATATATCAGAAATTGTATCAAACACCTTAGTCACTTCACATACTAGAAATATTCAGATAAAAATTTTGGACACGCTGCAATGTACATGTAAGTACAAGTTAGGTAGGCCACACAGAGCTAATGAGAAATTATGACCTCAACAGCTGTACTTCTGAAAACTTTGCAGTAAAACTACTGAACGTGAGCTGCTTGCACCATGCAATCTATGAAATGCAAGAGGAAGCCAGCATGACCACTGCATATTTCAAAATAGAAATAAAACAGGCAAAATGTCAGGTAGACAACAGGCTTTGAGAGAGAGGCGTTATATTCCTTAGCTTTTCTAGGTACCTAACTTAATGTTGCAGTGCTGAAGTGAAAAGCAAAGAGGGCATTTGCAGTTTGAGGCTCCCAGCCTCCAAATAAGCAAATAAGGGGGAAATATGCAGTTTCAGCTTAAGACAACAAAAAACATGCTGCTAAATGAAAGGTTGCACACTTCCTTTCTTTTTTTTTTCCTTTTTTTTTTTTTTTTTTTGGCTAGGCCAATGACAGGAGCTCTCAAATGGGAGCAGTGGAAAGTTGGCACCATCCCTTCTGATGTCAGCACGTTTTTAGGCTTAGGAAAAAGTTGGACTTTCTTCAGATGCTCATTTTACCAAAGCAAACCAACAAGAAAAAAAAAAAAACATAAAACCCCTCCAAAAAACCAACCAACCCCCTTCCGCACCCCCCCATCATCTCTAGAGGAGCCTAGAAAAATAACAAATTCTTGCCCAGAATGTACCGGGCATGAATTCTTTTCCCTTAAGGAAAAAAAAACACGGCTAGAACCACAAGGTGGATTTTAAGGCAAAAAAGCTCAAACAAGGCAGTGCATGAAACAACAGCAGAGCTGTAGGAGGGCTTAGCTGCGCTGTCAAGGGGCACTCGAATGACACTCGAGCTGCCAGTGCAAACCCTGGCTCTTCTTCTGCCCTCTTCTCTTGGCAAAAGCCTTTTTAGACCTGGCTGCTTTCAGCAGAGCCAGCTCAGGAGGGCTGGCTCACCACGTGCTGCTGTGTAAATACTTGAGCCTGCCCAGCCTGGGTGGCTGCGGGAGCAGAAAGGAGCCCACCTAGCACAACCACTGCAGGAAAATACCAAGAAGCTCTGCAGATCTATTCATGAAAAACTACTTGATATTATTTTAATATTACTGATAATCCTGAAAAGAGACTTCACATTTGTCTTTGGGCTAGAACTGATTACAGACGAAGTAAGAAACTCCTCAAGTGAGGTGCAACAGCAAAGCTTTACTTTGCATCGCTCTGATTTTAGTCGAAAAAAGTTGGTGCATGAAGATAGTTACAAAAACAATAAGGACTGATAAGAATGCCACAAATAAGAGGGGGAAAAAAAAGGCAAAAAGTACTTACTATTTCTTACGAAGCAGTTTAAATCCTGTGGGGGGAAAAGAAACAAGAAGGTTACTCACAAAATAGGAAGTAACTTGACATTAATTTGCTTCCATTTGGTAGCAGGAGGCTTCTGTTCTTCTATTTGGCAGGCACCAAACAGTTCAGTGAGCCCAGACAGGCTGGAAGACTTGATCATCAGAAAATACATAACAGTTTAAGCAGAAAAGCAAAGGGCACCAGCACGAAACCTCTGCACACCCCAGGTCCCTACTTAAGTGACAGCAGTAGCTGCAGTAATAGAATGAAATTGAAAGGAAGGAAAGACCACAAGGTAACAACAGTAAAAAAGCTGCCAAAAATCCCGCTATTAAAACCAAAACCAGAAGTGATGTGAAATACCCTGAAGCGGTTGGATGTGATTTTCAACATCACTGCTTTCAGTCCCTGCTCGCCAGCAGGGATGACAGCAGCAGCGCTTGCGAGGCCCAAGGCCACTCGCCTGGAAGCAGGAGCTGCCTGCAGCCCCGGCTGCTGCTAAGGGCTGCACTGAGCAGCGCCTGGAGCAACATCTCCCTCGCCTTATGCTTCGGGTCCCAAAACACTGCACAGAGACGCTCACAAAAGGTAAACTGGACAAGTGACGGGGAATGCACAGCAAGAAATGCTCCCTTCCTCAGCATAAAGGCTGAGGCACTTGTGGCCTTCTCCCTGCTGCCACACAAGAACCGGGGAAAGGAAAAAGGACAATCCCTTTAGCAGATGCCAGGCCTAGATGGAAGATGTGGTTTTATACTTTAAAGAGCTACTGATGCTTTGCTAGTGAAGACAAGGGTGCCCTGAACATGAAAAAGCAAGCAGACTTTGGGGGGGTTTGGGCTGGTTTTCCCCACTTATACCTCATTTATTCTGGAACACCCCTTGGTCACAAAAGTGCCACGTAAGCTCGCTTGGCGTGATGCAAAACCCCCGTCATGATGAAGCGCGAAGCTCTCACCAACTGCAAGATAAAGCTTGGAGATAAATCAAGATAAAGACTAGCTCCCCTCCCACTCTCTTCCCATGCCTTGACACTGGAAGGTGTCAGACTGCATCTTGAGACAAGCCCTAACAAAGGCGAGGCATCGCAGCAATTAATAAACTCTGCAGATGTTGAAGGAAACACAGACCACGTGCGATACCTGAATTCACCCATCACCTAAGCTACAAGGAGCCATTGCTTATCTTAAACATGTTAAAACAGGAATCAGATTTCAACTCATGTATCTGCGCTCTCAGTAATCTTCAGCCAAAGCAGGCAGATTTGACATTTAGCTCCTCATGCTTATAAGGGAAAAAATGAAAAAGAAAAATAGAAGTCTCTTCTAGGCCTTTGTCAGAAAAGCCAGTGTGATAACAAGTATCAATGCAGGCCTCAGGCGTGCTTTGCAGGTACATCCCCATACTGATAAGCAGTAATACAGGAAGGGCTATGCTAAAAAGATTCAGTGCAGCACTTAGAGTTGATCAATATTATACAATTTATTATAATCCAGGAAACACTGTTTTGTTCCAGTGAATTTGAAGGATGGGATCTGCCTCATCAGCCACCCCGACCTTTGAACATTCAACATCCACACAACCTTTTGCCCAAAACTAAACCCAGAGGAAGAACTACTTTCCTTCTGGCTAACAAACATTGAGCCTCTTCATTTTTTTGTCAATTAAAAATTTAAACAAAATCTTCTTTAGAGTGCTAACACGGGGCTCTGACAACATCCCACAGCTGGGACACACAGTTGCTGCAGTTGCTTTTCATGGTTAAAGCTTCCCTTATAAATGAGGCTGGGGTGTAGTGTAGAGAAAGAGTGATAAGCAGCCACATATTTAACCTTTCCTGCTGCTACCCCGTTCTGATTCCCTCCTCCCTGACCCTCAGCACTAGCAGCTCCTGCACAGAACCCCCTGTGCCCTCCTGCCCTGTCTTTGCTCTGGATCTCCTTGTTGACTGCAACTTGCTGTTGGCCCCTCAGTCTCATTCCCAGGCTGCAGTACTAATAACCCTGGAAACAGCCAGTGTTTTACTAGATAGAAGTCTGGATATAATTGCCACCAGAGGCTTCTCTGGGCAGGACAGAGGAGCTCTAGCATAACCGGGGCAAACTCAATCTATGTGCTTAAATGTCAGCTAGTGAAACTATGCAAGAGGTGCTTTTCATTATCCTCAGTGAGCTCTAAAGGTCAAGACAGTCACAACTAAAGGAATCAACTTGATCAATTTGAATACCAAATGCCAGTTTAATCTGCGAATTACACGCTCACAAATATATTGCACCAAATCGAATTACTGCAGACAAACAGGCAGGCAAAGCTTTCACAATGCATTTGATTTCACTAATCTTCAGAAAAAAAAAAAGGTTTAGAAATATCCATAGAAGAAGTGTTATCACAATTTTTTGCTTCCTTTTTGTTAATTTTTAATTTTTTTTTGCATTGGAACATTCATATGCAGCATGTGAAACCTAGATATTTTGATAATGGAAAACAACTCAACTGCAACAAGTGAATGCTGATTAAAACAAACTAGCTACTATGGAAGGCAAATTAAGCTATGAAAGAAAGGTACTCCTAACATTTCAAATACTTAATCAGACTTATCTTTTCTCACTTTTTTTTTTTGTTTGTTTGTTTTGTTGTTGTTGTTGTTTTTGGAGGTGGGGGACGACATTTAACTTGGCAATGCTCCTTGCACCAGTGGGCTCCTAGTCAAGTTTTCTCCCCGTAGTTTAGGGGCTTCCATTAAAACCTACCAGTTGACACATCCTTTTGCTGTTTCAGTTATCAGTGATTACTGTAAACTGCACCATAATAAAGTCCTTGTATAAATTACAATACATTATTTGCCTAAACTGCAGCAACATCTGCTTTCATTTGAGCGCTGGTGTTTCTGTTTATTAGCAGATAAGACGTGGTTAACCAAGGAAGTGCTGCAATTTCCGTTCCTCTGCTTTGCTGCAGATAGGAAGATTGATCCAGCACGGCAGGCAAACAGATTCGCTCCTCGCCCAGCTCGGCTGGGCCGGGGAGGTGTTTGCAGGGATGTTCTCAGCAGGGATGGGGCTGCTCCTTATCGGGCATCATTAGAAAGGCACCAGCTGCACCCGGCGCCATCCGTTTGTTGACGAGGGGTCACAGACTGACTGAAATTCGGTCCTCAAAATCTCTATCAACCTTCAGCACTGGATTTCTACTGGGACAACTGCCTAGTATTACCCCAGTAAGTCACTGTTCTCCCAGTCCCACTCAAGGTTTTGGAGAGAGTTACATCCATACATCCATACATGTTTTCCTAGCAAACCAGAGCCTCTTTGCTGTGCAGGTGGCACCTATTTACCCCCGGCTCACTAGACTGAAGCATGTCAAGCTGTCCCAGGTGCTGCTTTGCCACCCAAACAAGAAGGATCGTCCCTCCACATGGCAGCCTGCACCCCTCTGCTGCTGGCCCACTGCCCACAGCGTTACAGGGCTAACTTGCTGCCCCATGCCCAGGAGAAACAGTCCACATGGCCAAGAAGGTCCCTCTGTTGGGGCAGGAAAAAGAAGCCAGCAGCAGGAGAAAACCAAGTCTCAGTGCAGGTAGGGACACAAGGACCTTGAAGTATTCCTTGAAAGCAGTCACCAGGAAAACTCTTGTCTCCTTTTAGGATACTAAGCTGCAGCCCAGCTGATGTGGACCGATAACAGCTGCACATACTCTTCCGTGCCAGAATGAGAACCATGGCCAAAAAGCAGGAAGCAATTAGGAAAACACAGTCAAATGTCAGTCCTAAAGTCTGAGTCAAACTAAGCTGCAAAAAAATTCTGTTGTTGCAAAACAAAACAAAAACATCCATTTATTCTCCTCAGGCAGATCTATTGCCAGGAGGCTTTACAAATACAAGCTTACGGTTAAGAACTGCCATCACATTGTAAAGTGACGGCTCTGAGATCTCTGCTTTTATGAATGAGACACAAAAGCCACGCAAGAAACCCAGGGGTATCAAGTAGCTGATCAAATCCTCCCTTGATCATGCTCACCACAGAACATCCACGTTCCCTTACACATGGATATGTCATCTCTAACGGGGAAAAAGCTCTTACTACAACATCCCCTCCAGCCTAGCATTTAATGAACTTTAACACTCTCCCTCCCTGCCAGAGCTCAGTTCTTGTCAGAAGCTGGAGCAATGCTTAATTCTATAGATTCCCTGAGCTGTTGGGGGCACCTCTCCATTTGTCCTGCTGCCTCTTCAGTGCCGGGAGCTGTTGCTGGTGGGTGCCCTTTGGCAGGGCCGGGCAAGTCCAGTCCCCACTGCTCCGAGCTCACCCAACGGCTACACGAACTAAGCTGCCATCAGCAGAAACGGGTAGATGACAAGACACAAATAGGATTACACATGAATTTTTCCATGCCCCCACAAAGGCTACGAGCACATGGGCAGGATTTACAGGACTGAGCGGTGTGTACCAGGCAGGACACCACAGAGCAGCAAACAGACAAATGGAGGGAAAGGGGGCAAAGACAAAGAGCTCTACGTGAAGGCTGAAGATGGAGCTCACAGGCGGGCGAGGGGCTGTGCACAGTGTTACAGAACTGCCTTAGACACACACGTTATCTTCTCACTGCTTCCCTGTCACCTTTCAGGCCCACCAAGCAAAGCTGCAGAGACAGCAAGCATAAAACTTAAAACAAAAAGACTGCAAAGTGGCGCACAAAACAACATTCAATGCGTGAGAGCAGGCACAACCAACTCACACATGTGACATACTCACAGAAAGCTAAAAAATGCTTTCGCCAGTTTCACTTTTGCTTTTGACGTCAAAGAGCAGACCACATGCCACACGACCCATATGAATCTGAGAACTGCTCAAAAGCACTGTGTCACAGCAAGCCAATCATCACATTACTACAAGGCCTAGACTTCCCAGCAGGATACTGTGGTAACTGGCTGGCAAGGAAATGCACTGAGCTGGGAAGGTATCCAACTTAGAGAGAGGGAGGAGGAGAGAGAGGAGAAGGGAGGGGGGGGGGGAAAAAAGGTGATGCTAAATGGAAACCTCCCCAAAACCTCCCCGAATTTGCCAGTTTGGCTCTCACCTATGAGCTATTCCATACAATTCCAAAACTTGACTGGCTTAAAATCTACTGTAATTTCCCTTTCCTGGTTCCTCACTTCTCAGAAATGGAGATATACGGGAGCACAGACACTTACGTTTTACAAGAATACCTACTGAAAAATGTTTAAAGCTAGGAAGTAAAAAACATCTTCTCCGAAACTGCTATATTTTAATATAGAGGGTCAACAGCAAAGGCAAGTTAACAACTTGGTAGAGAAGATATGGGAAAAGCCTGTGCAGCTCTGCCTTGGTGAGCAGAGCTCCATGAACTTCCCCCGGGGTGGTTTTTAGTGCCCATCACCAGGGAGGCCCCCACAGCCATGCAGCAGGGTGAAGCAGAGCAGGGTGAAGCAGAGCAGGGTGAAGCAGAGCAGGGTGAAGCAGAGCAGGGTGAAGCAGAGCAGGGCTAGAGGCACCACGTCCACGCGGGACACGAGGCAGGCCGCGCTGTGAAGCGTTAGAGCCAGGACCCGCTGCGGTGACTCAGCCCTGCAGCGTGAGCAACCACTTGGGTATTTAGTCTGCGGGATGTCTCCTCCCAGCGCGCAAAGCAAGGGCAGCACCTCCCCACGGAGTGTGTGCTCTGCTGTTACTAGAAAGAACTGGATCTGCAACTGCGTTATTTCGGCCTCACACACCGCACAGCCAATTTAATGAGGTGGTGCTCAGAAGGCCATGTGTTGTCATTTCAGTCAGATGAGCTCCTTTTCACATGAGCTTTTCCTTTTTTCTCCTCTCCAGTTGTTATAACGCCCACTGATGTGACACTTCTCCTCCACCACCGTGGGTCCTGCCCCTGCTGGATGAGAGCTCTGCTGAAGAGCCACTGTTGCCAGTCCCAGCCTTCTCCGACGTTTGGAAGCGTGGCTTAGGAGAAGGAAACGTGTCTCACTGACCTGGCTCGGCAAGTTTTCCTTTCAAACCACCCCACAGTCACTAAGAGCAGGATCACTGAATCTCCCCCCAAGAACAGCCCAGCCGGCAGGAACGGAAGGGGAAGCCGTTGTCAACTGTCATCATTTGGGTTGATGGTAGTTTTCCTGTGTGTGTCAGCAGCTTCACAGCTGCTTCTAAAGAGGTTGCTACACATTTGTTGCAGCCTACTGCATTTTTTTCAAGAACTGGCCAGCCTTTTAGAAAACGACTTGCTGAAAGAGCCACCAAAGCAGCAGGCTTACAGGCTCAGCAACCAACGAGTGCACAGGGCAAGGTGCCCCCTCAGGGGAGCTCAGAGACACTGGCAACACTCTCGCTGGCAAACCCGGGTTCACTTTCCCTAAACCAGGATGTGCAACCAGGAAGATGGAGTCTGTTAAACCCAGAGCACTCAAAGACTCCCAGAAACTCTATAACGTGTTAATCTCAAACCCCCAAAAGACAGGGCCACTTGGCTCCAAATTCCCTACATGAAATGCCTAAGCAATCGTGCAGTCTCCTCTTTTCCTAAGGCTTTGCATTTTGTAAACTCCCAATGTTCAGGGTATAGTAAAACCAGAAAAGCAGACTGTTTTCTCAGGGTACTGTGAAGTCAGCACAGAAGAAGCTGGAGTGGGTAAGTTCATGGTTAAACATTAGGGCAGGAGGCAGAATATATAACAAACTGGAAATATGCAAGGAATCACAGAATGGTTACGGTTGGAAGGGACCTCTAGAGGTCATCCAGAGTCCAACCCCCCTGCTCACGCAGGGTCTCCTAGAGCACGGGGCACAGGGCTGCGTCCAAGCGGATTTCAAAGATCTCCAGAGAAGGAGACTCCACAACCTCCCTGGGCAGCCTGTGCCAGCGCTCTGTCACCCTCACAGTGAAGAAATGTTTCCTTAAGTTCCTGTGGAACTTTTGGTGCCTCAGTTTGTGGCTGAAGATTATAGAGGAACAGCAGTGCAAGTGTCTGGGAGACAACTGATCTCCCGTGAGATATAAAGAAGGGACTGGGATCACAGGACATGCTCCTAAGCTCAGTCTACCAGAGGTTTAAGATAGTCACATCAGGAAAATATTTCTTTAGGTCACTAGGTCATGGTAGCTGTGCTGAAGGCTTCTCCCCGTGATGTATAGAGAAGACATTCATCTCAGCAGAATATCACCTCCTAAGACATTCTGAAGTAGGAGAAGTGCCATGTAGCAGCTGGGATTTATGTTTTTCTTTTAAGAGTCACATTTTCTTCCTATAGCTGGCCACGCACACCCTGATTTAATGCAGCGAGGGATCTTTTCTTCTAGAAAGGCAGAGTTAGAAAGGCAGTGGAGCAGGCCAGCAAGAGCACATCACTCATTTACTGCATGCTCACTTATAAACTATCATCCCAAAGCAAACACTCGGCTTGACATATGAGCAACCGCATCCAAACAGCCGCCTTCTCCAGGCTGCTGCTGGTGCATCACGACACAGACGTCCTTCCAGCTTCAAAGCTAACCGTGACCCTGTGGCTAGGCACACACCACTGTCATTAACCAAAGAGAGAGATTCCCCCCTTCTAAGAGGTTTTTTTATGTGCATCTGAGATACTTTCTCCCAAACCGAGCACCTGTTTGGAGCCCCCAGCTCAGGCCAGCAAAACCCGCTCCGCGGCGGCTCCTTCGCTTCTTGCGCGCACCGCAGCCGCGCTTTCACCCCGCGTCCTTTCCGCCCGGTTACGCGGGGAGGAAGGGCGGCTTCACCCGCGCACAGGCCCGCGAGGGGCTGCTGAGGAGGAGCCGCGGCCGAGCGGAACGCGGCAGGCCGCGGGCGGCCGCTCCTGACCGTTAGTGACCGTTGGTGACCGTTGGCGCCGGGAGGAGGCCGCCACCGCCGCCGCCCGCCCTCCCGCCCGCCCGCGGAGGCCCCAGTTCCGGTGCTCGTCCCGGTCCCGGTCTCGCCTCCCGGTGCGGGGCGGCCCCGCGGAGCGGCCGCGCTGCCGCCGCCGCCGCCGCCGCCCCTCGCCGCGGCCGCGCTTACCGGCTGGGAGCAGGTGAAGGGCGGCGCGGCGCCCAGCAGCAGCCGCAGCGC
>JAVCKT010025061.1:34541-50882 GCA_032273925.1 Rhynchotus rufescens | reverse complement strand
GGGACCTCAGAGGTCATCTAGTCCAACCCCCCTGCACACGCAGGGTCACCTAGAGCATGTGGCACAGGGCTGCATCCGAGCGGGTTTTAAAGATCTCCAAAGAAGGAGTATTATATTCTCCAAAGAAGGAGGAATATTCTTAATACTCTTAATAATTAAGAATTATTAAGATTAAAAGACATCCTTTCTGTGGGATTTCCAGCCCGTGTGGCAGCATGTTTCCCCAGCATGTAAATGTATGTCCAAAAGGAAATGGGGTAGAGCAAGAATCCTGAGGCCTGTCATTCCCTGCTCTGGGCAAGCCATTCTTTGCATCAGTCACCTGTAGGTTGGATTGGTGGAGTCTCACCAATGACCATTGGACGGATACAGTATAGGCATCTATTTGGTTTGGTTTGAAATGAAAGGCAGGGGGCTGAAGGGTGACATCTCACTGACGTGTGCCACATGTCCCCATCCTACCCCTCT
The DNA here is from genome assembly GCA_032273925.1 of Rhynchotus rufescens. Classification (NCBI taxonomy): domain Eukaryota; kingdom Metazoa; phylum Chordata; class Aves; order Tinamiformes; family Tinamidae; genus Rhynchotus; species Rhynchotus rufescens. Next base: position 50,414 of record JAVCKT010025061.1, on the reverse strand, counting down.
GTCCTGCGCTTCATGTTGCTGGAGCCATCGGGTATGAGCTATGGCCACGTCCCCGACCCTTCCTACACCACTGTGCGCTGAGGTCCCACTTGCCCCCTTGCTCTGCCTGCGCCAGGTAGCCAAAAGGGCCCAAGGGATGTGACTCTGCATTAATGCCCCCATATAATGGATATTACTGAGTAGCCCTGCCAACAGAGCCAGGTTTCTCCATCTACGGCTGAATAGTGGCCTTGAAGGGACTTCCTGACCACAGGAGAGGTCATGACTTGCACTTAGAAGGTGCTCTGCAAGCTCACAGAGGCACTTGGTCGTATGGCAAGTGTGCCAGACACCCAGTAACTGAGCAAAGATGCCCTTTATCCCAGGCTGTGTTGATAGGTCCTCCTGGGCCGGCTGCATCACCTGCACAAGGCGTTTCCTTGGCCATCTGGCCAGGAGCGCTCCTCCTAGGCACACAGAGCGAGGAGGCGCCGTAGCAGGACCTAGTGCTTTGATGTGGGCACTGTGGCACTCGTGACCATGTCCCGCTGCAGCTGCCTGCACTCCTGAGTCATGTCTGCACTTTGCTCTAGAAACTTCCTCCTAGACCTTGACATACAGCGGGAGAGGTAGAATGAGAAATTCCTCCCATTCTTGCTTTTGGCCCTTAAGTTTAACTCTTATAATGGCGCTGGCAATACAGTATTTTTCCCCATCCTTCAAGGCCTGCTTGAATGTTCCTGGCGATGCCTCGCTCCTCCTCAGAGGTTTGTGTTGACTTCCGATAGAGCAGATAACACGAATGTTATTCTTTCTTCCCTGTTGCTTCAGGGATATGCAATAGGACATTAGCCAAAACAATTGCTTCCAGGTATCTGCAGGTTGAAGAGTGACCTCTCTACAAATATCTGTTCCTTGCAAATTTGCTGCTGTTTCCCAGAAGCATCTCCCACAACTTTGCAGATGCACTTGGGATGAGTGGGAAAACTTATATCAGAACATATTTTCAGAAGTCGGCCTTTATACTTTCATCAGAAGTTTGCAGGTCTCCTCCGCCAAATACATGTATGTAGAGAAAGAGGTTGGTTGTATTCAGAATACATAATCAAATTTTGTATAAATGAAGTCTCTACTCGGGATTTGGCTGTAGAAGGAGAAGACTAAGTTATGGCACCACCAGGAGCACTGTGGGCTCCTGGATGCTTGTTGAGACCCACGTCTGGCTTCAGGGACTAAGGACAACGGCCTTCTGTGCAGGTACTGGAAAGGCTGCAGCTGAGCTGCTCACACAGCCCATCTTCGTGAGCCGTTGAGTCTCCTCCTGCCTGTCCTGTCATCTCTCTGTGCTCTTGCGAAGGGGCTGGGGAGGTGCAGAGCTGGGTGCTTGTTGAGGGGCAGCACAGGAAGGAAGAGCTTCCCAAAGGCCCCCTGCAAGTCCCAAAGGCCCTGCCTGGTCTCACCCGCACTCACGATTCCCAAAGCCGCAGTGTCCCCCTGCTCGTGTTGCCTTCACCGATTGGTTTGTCCTGCTAGAAAGCCCCAGGTTGGCCAAAAGGAGCCTGCTCTGCATTTGGCAAAAGCACATCAGATGCGGGGGCCTCAATTTATGCCTCTGTGCTGCTGCTACTTCAGGATCTCCTCTCTGTGCTATTATAAAGTGATTACAAGAGGGCCTCAAAGGAGCATTCATTATCATTGTTATTACATGGAGTTTTCAATGGGAATCAGGAAAGGGTGGTGCTTAAAAAGCTCCTCAGATGAATTTACACGAATTGCCTGCTTATGCTACATGGCTGCAGGGTGTCCTGGAGACAGATTTACCGCAGGTGACTGAAGCACTGCACCTCAGAGACCAGTGATGGACTGAGTGCGGACCCATGGCCCCATGACTCTACCTTTAATCTGCCCAGGTCTCTAATTAACATTTATTGTTCAGATAAAACAGCTCTGGCTGCTGGAGCGGTGCTTCTGGGCCACGGGCTCAGCCGGTACCAGGGGGGATCACCCAGCCCTTCATTTCAGACCCGCTGCTCTGATGGGAGCTGCTCTTCTGTGTTTACCTGCAATGAAAGGTGCTGAGGCTGCAGTGAGCAGGGCTGGGAGAGCTGCACCAAGGTCATCCCTGGAAAGCAGCGTGTTCAGGCCACAAGCCAAACTTTGGATGGCTTTGAATGGGAAGTTCCCACTGACACGAGAAGCCCATGGTTCAGTACTTGTCCCTGTCACACTGATCTTCTCTGTGGGTTAAAACTGTGTCAAGTAGCCATCTAAACATCAGAACTGGATGAACTCATACTATTTTAAATCGGTGGACTGTTTATGCAGTCAGAGAGATATCCTTCTAGGAAACAAGGGTTTCAGGTTGGATTTGCAAAGATGTTTGCCTGAGTCAAATATTAGAAGGAACAATATTTCTTTTTCAGGGCATTTTCATTTTGTTTTAAATTTCATTGCTTTTTAAGGAAACTCAGCATCTGCTGGACTCCAAAGTGCAACCTATGCAAGACTGAAAATGGGCCGAGATGAAGGGCCTGAAGCAAAGAGTTGAAACTGGCTTGATTTTGTTATTGAAGGCAGGTTAAAAGCAGAACTGATTGTAGCAGTTTAAAAGCAGAATTAATTGTTTGGGATAATTTTCATTCTTGCTCTGGAAGATATCACCAGTGGAATAATTTGAGCAAATAATTGTGAACTTTTTCAGAAATTTGAGCAAAATATTTTTCTAAGAAAAACAAAAAGATATTTTCATCTAAAAAAGGAGAGAAAAGATACCATTTTGGGACTAAAAACTGCAGCTTTAAGTTTTATATTGAAAAGTTGCCCACGACTTACAAAACAGGGAGATTTGGGTTCCTTCTTTACACTGAAGGTTCCTTCTTTTTCACTTTGCGTCACTGCCCCAGACTAAGTGGGGCAAGTTTACGTGCAGATTGGGAAGAGGTCACGAGTTTCCCTTTCTGCTTAGGAGGGCACGGGGTGTTTTGGAGCCAGGAGAAAGCATGGGAGGCTTTGTGTAGCCCACTGGCATATTAACAAACAGAAAGCAGAAATCCTGCTCCTGCTTCGCTCCTTTTTTGGCACGATTCTGTACCCATTTGCTTTCCTTTCCTTCACTATCACTGTAGTTTCCAGCAGAACAAACCTGAGCAAACCTGGTGACTCAAAGGAGGCAGCAGCACAAGGCACGGAACCGGCAGCCAGGGTCAGTTCTGCCAGTTGCAGAGGGCAGGACTCACTTCCCCACTTGTACAATTAAAAACGGGTTCAACACCCAGCAGGTGTGAACGGGAGGCGTGAGCCGCCCTGCAAACCGCAAGCCTTGGAGCAGGTACAAACCAAATGGAGACAGGAAATCCCCCACCCGGCCAGGATGTGGAAGCTGCCTGCACCCGAAGGAGAAGGAACTGGGAATGGTTTATTTTAGGTCAGTTTATCTGCACGCCTGAGTGTGAGTGACGCTCGCTCCCGCGGTGCTTACAGGAACAGAGCAGAGCAAAGCCAGTCCTTGCTGCCTTCCCGGACCCGTTCCCTCTAACTGGTGGAGATGAAGGTCTGAGTCTGCCAAAACCTCAGCCTACTTTCCTTGAGTCAAGGGCCCTTCACTATCCATGGGAGCTGCTGCAGGTGTCCGGCCAGCTCCCCTCTGGATAGCAGGGTCCCAGGCTCAGAGCGTTCAGGGCTTCCCGAGGGACGTGGGGAAGAAACCAGGAGATCAGGAGCTAAGGAGGCTAAAGCTCTGGGTAGAACAAGGCTGGATGATTTTTTTTTTTTTTTTTTTGAGGATTGATACTTATCTAACATGCCTTTGCCCCTGACTTCTGTATCTCTACACACCACTGAAAGACTTGACAGGATTACTGGGCAATAGATAGAGGGTCCTGTCTTCTGGATCAGGTGAACTAGCCATAAACACGGCCAACACTTACAAGAAGAAAGCTTGCTGGGGCAGCAGTTCCACACCTCTCTCTCCAGCATCACCCGGTCTCTCTTTGCTAGAGTAACCCATCTCCTTTCCTGACACCCACACGCTCTTACTAGCAGTTGTCCTCTCATGTCTGTGTCGCGTGCTCCCTCGTCCCGACATGTCCTTGCTCATGCAGACAGGCTCTGCTTAGCTACACTGCTATTTACCACGCAGAAACAACCACTTGCACTGGCTGGTTTGCTGGGACCTGGCTCTGTCATGGTTGGTTGTATTGGGTGACCTCTCCATCCTCCTGGACAAAGACGCTTCTCTGGCTCCCAGCTCAGTGCATCAGCACCACCAGCCATGGGATGGGGTCTGTGATGGAGTGGGGAAGGCCTCTGAAGAGAGAGATTATGGTAGAGGTGAGCAGAGCAAGGCAGAAATCTGTGTCTGCTCTGGCTAGCCCTGCTCTGTGGGCTCCATGAGCTGTGTTTCCTAAAAGACCTAGGAGCTCAGTCTTGTTATCTAATTCTCAACATCCTGAGGGAATACATTTACCTTGCAGAGTGCTCCTTGAACCCAATAGGTCAATGCAAGGCAGTTACTAAGGACTTTAAAATCTTTCCAAACAAACTTGAAGGCAGGAGCACTTCCTGTTGGAAGGGAAGGGCTGGCGGTGAGTGGGAGCTCTGAATGCCATCTGCTGATTAATTGCTTCCTTCCTGTGGCCAGGGCTTTCCCCCTGCTGGGTTCTCCTGGAATTGTTCCCTAGCAGAGTAGCCTACGGAGACACCGCAATGCTCTAGAAATAAGCCAAGTTAAATAGTCAAGAAGGAGACTGGAGAGACAGACCTTGGAGCAGTGTTTTTCAGAGAGCTCCAGAGCTCTCCTGACTGCTGAGATGAGCAAACACAGTGTCACGGAGCGCGCTGCTGCTCATGGCTGCTCTCCTGGTCAGCAGCACTCCTGTGGAAACGGGCCAGCTCGCGCTGATGAGGCCTGCGTGTGAGCTGCACATCGGGCCCAATGCGGCCTGTGACCTGCACCACTTAAGAAGCTAAAGGAGAAGCAAGAGGACAGGGCTCTTGTTCTGTCACTCCAGAGGAGGTGGCACCGCCGGCCCTTGGCCCTTGGGCAGGTCGTGGGGCGGTGGCTCTGGAGGTCCTCGCTAGGGGATGCTGAGACAAGCAGGGGAGATGCTGAGCTCCCCACAGGCCTCCCTGCAAACACACTCATGTCACGTGCACCCTGCAGCAGCACCCGCATGGCAGCTGCTACCTGCGCACGCTGGCAGGCTCTGCCAGGAAGATCTTGGATGTCAATCCTGGACCAAGCTGTGGGGGCCAAACTCGCAGATAGCTCCTGTAAATTTTTTTTTTTTTTTTTTTTTTTTTTTTTTTCCCCCAACATATGCCTTTTATTTTTCCACTTATCTCAATCCAATGGACTCATAATTGGGAATCAAATGTAATGGAATCAGACTTGTTTGAGCGAGGTTCCTTGTGCCGGCTCCCTGACCTGACCTGCCTTCCTGCTGGTACCACGACTACTTCAAACGTCCCCTTCGCTCTTGGTAGGCCCCGTCCCTGGCCCAGGACACGGGAGGGTTTCTCTGTTAGACACAGTGTGCTGCCTTCAGCCTCGTGCTGGGCGCAGGGGGGTGGTTTCCACGTGGCTGCCACCAACCTCCCCGTTGTTCTCCCTGGGGACTCGGTCCTCCTTGGGCTGCGAGGCACGACCTGAGAAAAACGTGGTGCTTCTCAGAGCAGAACAGCAGCTGACTGAGAGGAAAACGAGAGGGGATGCTCAGGGGTTAACCAGCCTGCCTTAGCCACAGCTCCAGTATTTCCCACAAGCCAAGTGTCAGATTGCAGGGCACATTTTAGTTTAATAGTGGAGCTGGTATAATTACAGAAATATTTTTTTTCTCTTCTGGAAACATAATTGACCCTTTGGAACTGACACATCATAAGGGTGAAATTAAAAAAAAAAAAAAAACAAAACACCAACACATTGCAAATATTCGGGCACTCTCCTCTTGGCACATAATTGCCTGTTTTGTGACCTGAAAAACGCCGTGGTATTCCTTACGGTCCTGCACCGGGGTGCAGGTTGCTTCAGCTATTTATAGATGCCTTGATCCTATCTTTTTTCCCCACAATCGAGGCGGTGCAACTGGGATCACCCAGCGTGACATAATTCCGAGCGCCGCCACCCTGAGCCCTGTGCCTCGTGTGACCCAGCAGCTGCCCGGAGCTGCCGTGGGCATCTTTTATCTGCTCCATCTATTGCAGACCTCGAAGAGGGCCCTCCCTCGCGCCGCGGATGCCTGGGAGATGGAGGGCTGCAAGGCAGGTTCCCTTGTGTCACCAGCCCCGGAGGAGAGCGCTGAGGGAAGTGTGTCTGGGCAGTACTTTTCCACTTGCTCTCATGCCGGGCAGCTGATAACTGGGCTGTTACGACACCTACCTTGTGTCTAATCAAAGCGACAGGTCACGTTTGCCTTGGAATACCTTGGCTCTTTGGTGACCTGCCTAAGCTAAAGCGAGGTACAACAGTCTTGATTTTCAGGGATAAGAGAGCTAGGATTGTGCTTCCTGCCTAAAAGCTGAACAGAAAGGGACCTATATAGTACGTATTGAATGACTTGTGTTAACAATCCCTCAAGATGTCTGAAAAGTAGGAAGAGTAAAATATATGTGGTGCCTTTGGAAAGAGGCCGCAGTGATCTTCCAGCATTTCCTACAGTCAGATAAGGGTAAAACTCCAGAACTGGCAATTTCTCACAAAAAAGGAACCCTAGAGAACTTGTCCATCTTGTTTAGACAGTACAACGGTTTGTTGGCATAGTACTGGAGTGTTTCATTCAAACAGTGGTGAAAATATCTGCACATCAAAATGCAACTATAATATACTGTGTTATACTGCGCTTAGTATCTGAGATAAACTATTAAGTATTAACGTGAGGAAAAAAATTAACATAAGCAAATGCATGAAGATGATACTCTTTTGAAGCAGGATGACAGAAGGACAGTGGTGCATCAGGAATGTGAAGAGGAGGAATATCCCACACAAGAGACAGGGCTGGGAGGCCTGGCTGCGGGAAGGTCGCAGAGCAGAGGCACGCGTTGCCGCTCCGTGCTGGCTCATGCTCACACCGTGGCATGGAAGAGGAGCACGATCCTGTATTGAGTCTCGATTCCAGACTGTGGAGGATGTGTCAGCTTCCTGCCCTGAAAAAACATCTTGATTTGAGGAAGCGGACGCGCGTGCCAGCGCGTAGAGGACGCAACACAGCACGTCAGACTCTCTCGTCTGCTCTGAAGACGACACGCTAGAAGTGACCTCTCGGGAGCCAGGGCCTGACTCATGAGGATGGCAATTGCTCCCACCAAAGGAACTGGTGGCCTTGGGGAAATGCCCTGCTGGAAGGGTTGTCCCAGGAGAAAGCAGCCAGGGCCTGTGAGGCCCTTCCCTGCTCAGGTTCAGGGCAGTTTCAGGGTTTGGGACAAGTGTTTCTAGACTCATCACTTAGATGAACGAGCTGCTGAGATACTGAAGCAGAGCACAGAAAACCTGGAAAAGGCCCTTCTCTTTAGAGATCATACCACCAACAGTGCAACAGTGAGGATAAACGTGCAGTTTTGAGCAGGGACCTTCAGTGTGTGAAATCCTGGATTTCGGATTTTGCATTCTTGTTTGTACTTCTTGTGTAGATTTATTACAAATCTTTACATTTAAATATATAGGGGAATTCCCCCACTTCCCAAGAAATGTGACATATAAGCAAAAAGGCCTCCAAACAGAGGATCTGAAGCAAACTTTACTAAGTGGCCTGTTGCTCCAAAACGACACTTCTTGTAAATATTTTCCCTTCTCATTTCCTGTGTGCTACTTGTTACGTTAGTTGTTTAAATCAGATTGCCACGCGGCAACTGTTAATGTACATAACCCGACTGCAGCGGCTCTGCAGTAAGTGAAGCTTGATAGAAAGTAGGGACAAAGCACAGTAGGGACAGAAAGTAGGGAAAACACTGACATAGCAAAGGGCCAACTGATAAAACCAACAAAAAAGCCCTTTCCTTTCCCAACTGGCAATAGACTCTATTGGGAAAGCATTCCTTTAGCATGAATGGCAAAGACTTGCTTAAGAACTTTTCTTTTTTAAGACTTGAGGGCAAAGAGTTTAGGCTAACGTGGCAGAGTCTAGGGCACATCTGGCCATGACTCAGTCCTTCTGATGTCACCCATTTTGCAGACATGAAAGGGAGAGAGAGAGAGGAGTAAGTTTGCACAGCACCAAGCTTACTTCTAACCTCAAATGGGACTGGCTCCTCATTGAAATGCCTCTTCCCTCCCTGCAGGAAACAACTAAGAACAAATCCTTTTATTTTCCAGCCCATGGCACTAACTGGGCTACCATGTTCTGTGCAGCCTCTCTGAGAAACTTCATTGTTGGTAGAAGGTTAATGACGTTAGCACTGAGAAAGGGAGACATCCAACCTAAGACACAGCAGAGGAGTGTTTGGCTACAAGCATTCAAGTAGGGCTCTAAGTGTAAGTGGTCTCTCCACAGGGTTTTCTTTTCCTCTTCCATACTGTACCTGGAGATGCTTTAATCTCATTCGGGTCCTGTCTCTGTAATTAGCATCCTTGCCTTTGTTTCCAGTGGCACTTACAGACATGTGGGTCTGTAGCTGCGCGTGGCGCTGGCTGCTCCTGGCGCAGGTGAAGTCCCAGCCATCTCTGTCTGTGGGTTCTGCACGTCAGCACATGTTGCTTCTCCTGATACCATTATCCTGGGATTTGCACGCATTCCTGTTGTGTCCTTTTGGCACATCGGTCTCTACAGAAGCCTGGTGTGTAGGGCCAAAGGTCTTGTGCATCCTGTGTGTTTTGCAGGGTGTCACCCGCACAGCTGCCGCTTTTCCTTGTAAAGGGAACCAGAAACTTCTCCCGGAATGTCTGTCAGGTTGTTCAAATCCCTTCCTTTCTTACGGAAGGAATAGGGGCCTGAATGCAGTTTTGGCAACCTGAGTGAGAATATCTGCAGAGAAGAGTGGCAGCCTTCAAGGGAGAGAACGCAGAGGCCTGACACGCTCACAAGTGGAGAGCTGTCTGCAGGACGTCCCAAGGGAGACATCATGCCCAAAGCCCCTCTTTGATCCCTCTCCCCTAAGAGGTTTGCAGCTGTTTCCATTGCCATTTGTACTTCCAATAGGTTCCACCTCCTTGAAGCAGGGATTTCTCCCCGGCGTGGGCATTCCCTCTGCAGCCTGCAGGGCTGCAGCATCAAAGCCAACGGGTGCAAGCTGTGGCCTGCACGAGGGTCTGGATGGCACCTGCAGCAGTGAGAGCAGCAGGAGCCGCGCGGGGCTGACCGCGCTGGCACAGGCAGCCTGCGAGGCGGGAGCTGCACGAGATAAAATGCACCTGTTTCACTGAGGGCTTGCTCAGCGGGGAGGATCAGACCCTGCCTTTCTCCGCTCGAACCGTGAAGCGGAGTGGCTTTTCTGGAACAGCTCCCTGGATGGGCAGGTCCAAACAGCGTGGGGAGAACATCAAAAGATGCAGCGATCACCTGCAGATAAGCGCCCAAACAGCGTGATCCCAGGCACAATTTATTAGTTTGTCTGCCCGTGATGAGCTCTCAGGGGCCAACCTCTCGTTTATGTCCAAGCTTCTTTCCACACGGCCACCTTCATACACTGGGAAGAGGTCAAGAAGATTTGCTATCTCCAAGAAGAGTTCCGTGAAGGAATTCCCATAGGATGAAGTCCTTTACACTGAGAAAGGAATGGGAAGGCTTGGGTCAGTGCTAGAGCAAGCAGGGCCCCGCTGCACTGACCCAGACACAGTGGGAAGTGTGTTTACATCAACCTTCCTTCAGTAATTATAGCAACAGGAGACTCGAGATCAAAGTGCTTTTGTGAATGATGTGGGGAGGTAAATGCATGTAAATCCGAGCACTTTTATCTCTGCATCTGTCTTTAATGCTGACTTCTGTCCAGCTTTAACCTGCCCTGGGAAAGCATCGCAGCTTCCACGGTGCGGTGCGGGCGGCTGCGGGACGCCCGGCCCTCTCCATGCTCTGCTCCTCATCCATGCGAGCACAGCGGCCACTGGCTTGCCCCACAGCTCACAGCGGGGCCTGATCCCCCCCACATTTCCCGACACGGGAGGGCATGTTTGCTGCCCCAGTGACTCAGTGGAGCCCGGTGCCGGGTGCTCTGTGCCGACATGCCGAGGTGCTGCCGGTGGTTGTACGTCCAGGGTCTGCCCCTCCCTTATCAGCAGCCCAGCGGGCAGCTGCTCCTCTGCTGGCCATAGCCCAAGTGCTTCCCAGCTGGTTTCTAATCCACCCTTTCCCAGCCTTGCCCTGCCACAAGGCTACGCTCCAAGGCAGGGTGACAGAGATGCCCCTTTACTCAGGGAGTGCAGGAGAGCAAGAGCACGTTGCTGTGGCCAGGGCCTGACCAGAAGGAGCGGTGCGGGCCATTTGTCCAGCCCTCTCACTATATGCCATGATCGCCCTTCTTCTGGGCTCAATCTCCTCCATCTTCTTTCTGTCACGTATTCTCCCGCCAGCCTCCAACACGAGTTTATCTGGTATTTTCTAGTTAGCTCCTTCCTTTGCCCATAACGCCATGCTCCAGCCATCAACAACACCGGGGTTTCTGTTCATGATGTCTCTCTATAAAGGCACCTTTGGCGTGTTTCCTGTTGGCACATCCTGCTCTGGACACCACCACACAGATCTTGAGGACATCTTTCTGAACCCCTGAACTCGTCTCACCTCTAGTGCTAAAGCACACACTGTTGCATGCTCTGGATGGTCAGGTCTCCAGCACAGTTTGGAGGAAAGAAGGCAGGGGTCACTTTTCTAAAAGTGAGAAGCAAAGAAGGGCTGCACGCTGGCTCCGGACTTCCTTCCTGCAAGGGACTTAGGCAAACTGAGTCACAAGAAGAGAGAAAGCCAGGGTGGCTTCAGGATGAATGCTGACTTAGAAAGCGTCCCTCAAGTGCTTTTGAAAGAGTCTTAATCTCTCTTTGGGATCTTAATTTCTTTCATTTGTTGTTTTCATTCCCGAGCATAGCAAGGTAGAGCTACAGTCTGTACCTCTGCACAGTTACCCCGGCAAGGATGCCCACATTGGGTAGCTGTCTGGTGCTAGGGGCGGATCCCATCTACACACGAGATTTCCCAAATTCCATCCATCACCCAGATTTTTCATTGCTTATGCTGAGATACTCTGCTGCTCCTACATGCTTATTTCTCAACAGGGAGGCTTAATTATCGGGTTGCAAAGCTCCCTAGGGTCTTATGAAGACTGAAGTATCATGACGTACTCTGATTCCTTGCGCAGTGATAGGTTCCCATCCACTGATTTGCCGTAATGCAGGGGAAGGCAGTCCTCAAAATCAGCTGCCCAGCACGCATGTGTTTTGGTTGCTAGCATTAAAGTCCACAGGATGAGCAGGCCATTCATCATCGCTTCGGGTAGAGCTTTGTATGCTATCATTTGGTCTTCTGAAAAGCTTAATCTTTCTGTCCCCGGGTTCACATCTTCCTGGTGAGGAACAAGTAGAGTATCCTGTGGTGAAATGCAGCATTATTATTAATGAAACTTGCGCTGCCCTGGAGTTTTAATTGAGCCAAGTGTTTAAACACATGCCTGATTAAAACATGTGAGCACTCTCACGTGAGCACCACAGCTACCAATGTAGCTTCACGCAATGCTAAGAAATGTTAAGTATCAAAATCATATTAAAAACATCTTTAATCATTTAGTAACATTAGTTCCTCTCATGCCCAACTTAAAATTCCTCATCAGAAAATACTTAGTACTTGACTGTTTCCTTAAAGCTGAGCAGGGCTTTAGCTGCATATTACATTGCCTAAAGTGTCTCACGGGCAGAAATCTCCAGATTTGGTCAATGCAATAACTGTCCATAGCTATTTTTGTTTGCCTGCAGGGCACAGTCATTCACGGTGTAGTGGCTGGACCTGCATGTCAACGTTTTGAAGAGAAGACACAAGGCTTGATGTTATTATGGAAAACCTAAAAACTTTACATATCAGGACACTTGCTAGTAATATACTTTTGTCATGCTGTATACGAATTTACAGTGGAGATGAAAGGACTAGAACAGTTATGTGGTAGAGTCAAGGGGTACCAGAGCCTCAACTGGCACTGGCTCAGATGGTAGGGACAACAAGGCTGAGGATTTTGCCCGTATTCACAGAGAAAAGGAGATGTCTGCTAATGATGTAAAGGAAAGTTCAGCACTAGCATTTCAGTTCCCTCATGTAATCCTTACATTTCTGCCTTCCCATTGTAAGTGAATGCATAAAGACAGCAAGGCCTGAGGAACAGGGTTCAGTCTTTGCCATTTTTAAGACAGCAGATACAGTTGTATCCAGATTCCTCCATGGACATTCCCAGCCACTCCTGCAGCAGGGCTTGAATTTCATGGACCTCATGCTGTAGCAGATGGAAGATGCACCCAAAGGACCAGAGTTGGCTTGACTGCTGCTTTGGGGCCTTCCTCTTGCTGTCCTTGATGTTCATGGGAGGAAGGCCAAAGAGGGCTAAGATACCGGTTGTTGCTGATGCTTATCAGTGAACAGCAGTCCATTTAATCTCATCAACTGCTTTGCTCAATGTCATGATCCAGGAATGCAGCTAATGCTCAGGCAGCTGCCAATGTGCCAAAGCAACTGAAGGTGTGTATCTTTTTATTTGTTTATATATGTAAATGGAGTCCAAGGTCTCAAATGACTATGTCATTTGACAGCATGTGACAGTGGTTGAGAAACAGCGAAGGGCAGACAAGGGTGACAGGAGGAAAGGATTTCAAAGTGGAGCTGTGAGCTAAATCATATTGGAACTGGGTAACCTGGATTGAAGGGAGAGGTTGGAAAGGAAGGGTGTAGCATTGGGAGGGGAGTTCACTCTTCCCCTCCATCTGGACAGGGCCTTGATTCTCAGGCTTAGGCCCCGACTTTGCTATTACATCAACAACTCCTAAGATTTGGTGCAGCTCCAGCAAGCTCATGGCAGCTGGGCCTACCGATGACCAGAGGAGCAACTAGAGTAATTGGGGTCTCAAAAGCAGGGATGTGCTCCCCACAGAAGCAGTGGCCTCCCCTTCCTTCCTCTTTCCCTCGTGTTGGGCTTGAGTGCCTGCTCACTGCTCACACTGCTTGAGTGCCTGGCAGCTGAAGTCTTCTCCTTGATAGAGGGGTCAGATCACACCCACGATGGCACCACGTCCCTCAGGCTTCCTGGCCCCTTTTTCTCCTCCAAAAGAACAACTGCAGTCTGTGGGTCACTGCTTTGCTCCATGCTGGACCAAGCTCCCCTTCCAAGTGTCTGAGCCTTTTCCCCACAAGAGCAGTGTTAATAGCTTTTGGCCTAAGTGCCCCTGTTCATAGGTGCTGGAAGTAGGTAAGGAAAAATACACAAAAAACCCCAAAGAACTGAGACTGTAGACTGGACTCTGCTGGATGCATGTTGAATCATGATGAAAGTCTTAAGTCAAGCCGCAAAAGTCCCATTTACTGGAAAACGGATCGAATCCTAAATTATCACAACCATCACACGTCTAGTCTGTAGTAGTGTACACAGACATAATTTGCCCATGTGCTGCCTATGCTACTGCATTAAATGCTCTTGTGTCTCTCTTTTTTCTTTAAGTGCTTTTAGTAATACTGGAAGAGCTGTTACGCAGGTGAGCAGTAGTTTCTGCAGTGATTTCAGGGAAGCTGGAGCGGCTGCTTACACACAACAGCGACCCGGCGGCAGACATCAAATGAGGCCCTTCCCGAGCGACCTGCTGATGTTATCACCCTTCCCAGGAGCAGTGAGAAGGAACCAGATACTTCTGCTACAAATCATACTGCCTGTTGTGATACACAAATGTGATACATTTCCAAACGTGAAATACCTCAAATTAAGAAAAACACGTGTACTTCATGTCCCTTTTTGTTTTCATGAGCCAAGTACCTTTTATAGACAGTATCCTCATGACTTATGCAAGAACAAGGACTGTAGTGCATCACGGAAGAGACATAAATAGATGGAAGAATCAAACCTAGAGATGTGATACCAAATCAGTGCCACATTTAGAATTTTTAAGTAATAAAACTGCAGGGAAACAATAGAAAAGTTATTTTAAAATGAACAGATTGTTAGTTCTCAGCTTGCCAGAGACCACCTCCACCCAGAGTATTATTTACAGCACTAGAATATGGAAAACACTGGAGAAGCTACAAAGTGTTTCACCTCCACTGAGCACTGTGTTTGAATAAATGAAATACACACATTTTTAACTATAAGTATTCTCATTTTAAATATAAGATTAATACTTTTTTTTTTCCCAGAAGGGATTGAAAAACTCTTAAGATCCAATTCTTCAAATCCCATGAACACAAATCTAAATCTATGCCTATCTAATGAAGTGTAAGGTGACAGAGCAGTGGAACAGGCTGCCCAGGGAGGTTGGGGAGTCTCCTTCTCTGGAGGTCTTCAAAACCCGTCTGGATGCCACCCTGTGCCACATGCTGTAGGTGTGCCTGCTTGAGCAGGAAGGTTGGACTAGAGGTCCCTTCCAACCTTGAATATTCTGTGATTCTGTGAAATAAGCTAGATGTGCACTTTAGACTTTGCTGGCCCTCCCAAAGCCCATTACACGTTGTCTCTTTTCCTCCCTTTACCCCTTGGCACAGATAATTCCCAGATTCAGACAAGCACCCTTCTGCACCCTCCACGTGCCTCTCTTCGCCCAGCACCACACACATTTCTCCGAACTCCCAGCAGGCAAGAATGACCATCACCACCCTGGAGAGAGAAGAGAAAAACCCCAAGGCCAATTCCTTCTTCTCAACAATTCCACCTTATTTGCTTGACTGTATTTATGCTAGTTTAATTTACCTCCTGTTTTCTTCCGAGTGTGTATTATCTCGCTCTAATAAAAAGGACAAGACTCAGTTATAAGTCAGTAGAAAATTCAAGTACAGATTCAAGTGAATCTTCAAAGACCCCCACAAAACACTCTTAAGCTTGAACATGAATTGGGAGTCCAGAGTCATCTTTAGGCATGAATATTTGTGCAACAACTTTTAAATACTAAAAAGAGTTTCAATTGCTAATGTTTTAAAACCCTGCTACTCTGCGAACAACAGATAAACCACAAGATAGGTTAAATACATGAAGAAATATTGGCTAAATTTACACTGTTCTGCTAAGAAATCTATATGAGCCATCCCAAATACTCATCACACACATTCTTTCTCTATCTGTGGAAACTATCTCAAAAACAAATGCAGTGATTTTTTTGGAATAGTTTACAAACTTCTCACATCACCGTGAATTAAAATTCCTAAAAATTGGGAAATTTATGCCCTATAAGAAAACCGTGTATTTGCAGCATCCCAATCATCTAGTGAAAGTCTTCACATTAGTTACAAAGACAGAGGATTTATACACTAATCCTGCTTTCTTTTCTCATTAGCAGTGGCAATGTGCCATCATTTGAATCAAAGTTTCTGTCTAGAAGTCTAGTAGTTTTCTCCCAAATTAGTTATCCCATCAGTGTAACAGGGATATTAATTAGATTTGAGGAAAGGGTTAGTGTCTGCTGATGTTGCTTCAGAAAGAGGAGAGAAACTGAAATATAGAAGAAAGACTTATCTGGAAATTGCTGCAGTATTTGTCACCCAGTTTTCTGGGATCTACCTGATTCCTGTGATGCGGAAAGATAATTTTAAGTAAGACAATATTTCTGAACTACCTTAAAATACCATCTGGGAAAGATCTGTATCATATATTTACTTTAAGCAATCTCTAGCCCTTTATTAACATTTCTTCTAATAGGAAGGAGGACATCTATTGACAAAGGAGACTGGAAACATCTGTAGAAAATAACCATACAATTACAAAAAAAAAAAAAAAAAGCAAAAAAAAAAAAAGCAACCCAGAAAT